>VDFB02025612.1:0-15973 GCA_007258455.2 Sequoia sempervirens | reverse complement strand
CTTTTGAATGAGTATCCTTTTATGAAGTAAAGTGTACTGTTTAGAGTCCTTTAGCTTGCATATGCATGTAAAGTCATATGGGCGCTAAAGTGGGGGATAAATATGTCACCAAAAATTGTATACTCTTGAAGAAAGAGACAATTTTGTACTTAATTTGGTCCTATTTTAGACACCCTTGCATTAATCATCCTTTAAAACAACATTTATAGGCCTTTAAGATTCATTATTTTGGACTTTAAGGCCTATTCCACTCACAAATCATAAAAATCCCGACAATCAACATTCAAATCATTCAAATTCTAGAAAACCCACCTCAAAAACCCCAGGTGGGACTAAGTCGCCCAAGGTGGCGACTTAGTCCCTTTTGGGGGAATTGTAAATTTTGAGCGAGAAAACAACTGAATTAATTCAAAATTCTTATGGATGTTGTCCTGTGAAGTCAAAATAATGAATAATTAGGTATTGGTGCCTATAAATATATTTTTTTAGGTCATTTTTCACAACATTTAGTCATTTTCAACAAACAAGTTCAAGAGTCAAGTGTTGAATATCTTTCACAAGAAGATTTATTAGTCTATCTACAACAAAGTTGAAGCTTTAGGGCAGCAAGCTAGGGTTTTTGTAGGTCTTCAAGCTCACTTTTTGTCCAAGATCTCACATTGCAAAGGGTTGATTATGGATGCATATGGAGAATCATGGAGAAATCTAGGTTGAGGAGATGTAACTAGCCATCAAATCAAGCCTAAGGACTTGTTTTCAAAGTGATTCCATCTTCCATTTTCTCTCTATTTTCAGCCTAAGGAAGGTTTTCATGTTATTAAGATTCATTTCTATTGTGATTTAGGGTCTCTTGGAATGAGTCTTGCATCACTTTAGTTTCATTTATGCATCTTATTCTTGTATGTTAGAATAGGGTTGCATCTTACTTTAGATTTCCTAGTCTTAGACACACTTAGGGCTAGGGTTTTATGCAAATTTTATTATCTCAAGGTTTAAATAATTAACCAGGGGGGTTTGAATTCAAGGAAACCCCCATTAGGAAACTAAATCATACCTATTTTGTAGGTGTTTATGATTTGACCCGGTGCTCACGTAAAATGTAGAAAGTGCACTAAGGGCTTTCGTTTCCACTTTTGATTTTTTTTAAAAGCCAAAGTGGACTAAGTCGCCAATAGTGGTGAATTAGTCCCATTGCACTTGTTTTTCAGAAATTTCTATAGATCTGGATACCCATTTGGATGAAATGGGTTTTGAAGTATTTTCCCAAATCTGGGACTAAGTCACCCAACTTGGCATAAGTGTCCCAGTTGGCCAGAAAATTAGAATTTCTAGAATTTCAGAGACATCTGCAGTCTTCATTCCAGTCTCCATCAGTTTCTAGGTGCACTCTTTTTGTTCATCCTTTCTATCTTGTTCTATATTGCATTTAATCTATCCTTCTACATATCACAATGTGTTTTCAAACAACTTGCATTTCTTAAGTTTTGCATTAATAATTCATTTCATTTTTCAGTTATTTGTATTTAAGGCATTCCATTTAGGCATATTTCAATCATAATAGCATTATTTTTGAGTGAACCCCCAAGTTTTTGTGGGATACCTTTCTCCTTTTAGGTAAAAAACCCTAGAAGTGCAAGAGAGAAGCCCCTACAAAAATTTATGGTTAAGATCCAACAAGCTATTTCTCAAATTTGCATGTCATATCTCTTGAAGCTCTTTGATCAACAT
This sequence comes from Sequoia sempervirens, assembly GCA_007258455.2. Classification (NCBI taxonomy): domain Eukaryota; kingdom Viridiplantae; phylum Streptophyta; class Pinopsida; order Cupressales; family Cupressaceae; genus Sequoia; species Sequoia sempervirens. The sequence goes on along the minus strand of VDFB02025612.1, from coordinate 14,245 downwards.
CTTTGTAGGACTATGAAGAATGAAAATATTGAAGCAATAACATTTCTTTTAGAGGTTTTTCACAAATTCTAGGTGATATTTCCCTTCATCTTTATTCATCATTCTATGTTGGAATTTGGATATTTTAGGTGTTGACATAATGTAGCCAAATTATTTTATATCACAATATATTGTATTTTCATTTTGAAGCAATCAAATTTGTATTTGTATTTTTCAATCTTATTCAAAATATTGGTTGTCATGGAGGTAGAAATATCAGAGTGGAGGTTTAATTAAGGCAAGCCCCTTAAATAACCAACCAAAATATTTTCTTCTTTATTCTCATGTGAAAGTTATTCTTCAAAGGAGAGGCTTGGTCTGATTATATCTCTCTAAAACTTATTTTGTCATTATATTTTTTCTTCATTTTAATAGTCAATTTTGTCATTATTTTTGACATATAAAATATCCCATTTTTCATGAGTCTCTTATTTCCATTTTGTATATACAAGAACAAGTTCTGGATGATATTTTTTTGTCATGTATTTGAGTAGGACAAAAATGTGATGCAAGGATGTTCATGCACACTAGTGTCTAAGACAGAGGCTTCTAGAAAGCTATAGAATACTCTATGAGATTAGTATTTTTTATTCTTGTAGAAACTAACTTGCAATTTGTATTGTCTGGAGATATATTTTCACCAATTATTTATAACTAGATATTATACATTGTAATTTTGATTATTTTACACTTATAATTTATGGTTATAAAAACTTGTAAAAAAAGATAAATCAAAACAGTCCTTAGAGTTGTTGATTCATCCTAGTGTATTGTGTGGAAATTAATCTCCAAAGGCCCAAGTTCCTTTATATTCATTTTTTATACAATATAGGGTGCTTCATTTTGAATTACCTTGAGAATTAATTCCTTTCCTTCAATACTAAATTTAAATTACATTGATTAGTAGTTTTGTGAGAATTCTCCCAAAAAATGTAGTCATTGTACTCCATGCACCATGTCGATATCTCTCAATTTGACCACATAAAAATCCTCACATATCACATGATCTTCAAGAGTCATTTTTAGCCATTGAATTATTTATGCACATGGTATGGTAAACCCATTATCCATATAGTCACATTGAATCCCTTGAAATACTTAGATACTAAGCCCCTTCACCACCAAAATATCATCTATAAAGTCGTGGGTTGCTCCACTATTGATCAAGACGAAAATCCTTTGGCTTGATAGCACTATGTAAATCTTGAATGGATTATACTTGTGAGTTCTAGAAAGTCATAATAGTTCATTCACCTAGGTCTTCTCCTTCTTCATAAAATTCTTCACTTGCCTTCTCAACTTCAACTTCGTATGATTTCTCATCTAACCTAACTTCAATATGGTGCACATAACATTTGAAAAGGAAATTGTGTTCGTTCCCCTAGGGTTATTTACAATGGAAACATTGTTGTTTCCTCCTAAGTTCATTTTTGTTGTCTTCATTTAAAGGTGGAGGATATTCTTTGTGCTTGATTATCCCTTTTGGAACTTCTTCTATTTTATAGGCAAAGCATTAGTATATGATTTACTTTGAGAGAAGGAAGACTCCAAATCAAGGGCCCTTTTGATTGACTCTTGAAGAGTTGAAGGCTCCAAAGCTTTGACTAATCCCTTTAGTAACTTTTCCAATCCTTATACAAATAACATTATGATCCTTTTTATCAAATACATTGAGAAATTTGATAGATATCCTTTTAAATTCACCTATGTAGTAATCCACATATATGTAGTGTTTTAGTTGTTCCAATTCTTGAAAGTGAATTTTAGGATCAACCCTATAAAAATATTTCAATCAACCTTTGGTTGAAATCTTCAAAATCAGTGATGAGACTATGCCCTTGTATCACTATATCATGGTACCAACATTCATGAGTTATCCCTTCCAAATAGAGGGAGGGAAATTTGATGGCTTCTTCTTCATGTATTGGATTTAGAGACAAGTAGGTGTTGATTTGTTGGATTGAAGCAAGGGCTAAACACTTTTGTATTTTATAAAACATGGGTATAGGAACCTTTCTTGAATGTTGTTGCAAGTCCTTGTTAGCATGATTTTGAACCATTTTCTTCTCAATTTGAGGACCATTTTAGAATTTGATGATGCATAATATAGAAAATGACAAAGCATCTCAAATTTATTACTTGAGAGCTTTGTATTTAGCACGCAGGACTAAAAGTTGTCGATCAAATCAATTCCCTCTTTTTCAGATTGATATTCTCTTCTTTGAAATAATTTTATTTATAAGGGATTGAGCAAATAACAAACCATTTGATTAACCAATGATGCACTTTTTATTTTGATTTGCGGTCTTAGAGTTGTGAGAGGTTTCAAACCTTGCACAAATTGCACGAACATCAAGTCATCATATCTTTGAGTGCTTGAGACATTTCTCTTTGTCATGCATCCAAATTGATAATTACATAAATCATTGCTTGAGTTTTGTCTTCTATTATCAAACCATCCCTCCTTTTGTTCATTCTAATTAAGTAGTTGGAATGTTAACACTATAATATTTTGGTAGAATTGATAATTATTGTTATGAATGGTTGATATGAAATAGCTATAACTATATCATAAAATTATTATTACAAGCTCATAATTCTTCAAGGATTTGATCTATTTTTCCTAGATTTTGGCTATTTTTTTATACTCACACTAGGCTAATATTGAGAGTAAAAAAATAAGTGTAGTAAACATCATTTACCATAATTTTATAGCAGTATGATACCTTCATTGTCATTGTGTACTACAGTTTAGAGTATATGTTTAGAAAAATTTGTAACTAAAAATAATGTGAAATTTATTAGTATATTTTTCCACAACATAATTAAATAATATAATTAGATTATGAAAAACTTATTGCAATATTTTATTTTCTCTTTGGTTTAGGATTGGAACTTGTAAAATGAGGTTGGTTCATAAATTATGGGTTTATTTTATTAGTATTTGATTAGTTAGTTGTATATTTTATAGCTAGATATTCTCTTGTTTTATGGCTTGTTAAAGTGACATGAATTTATATTGATTTATTTGTTATATGTTATCATTTGTGTTTTAAATTGCAAGATTACATAATAAGAGATAAAAAGATAAGTAATTATTACTTTAAATTGATTTTTTATGTAGTCCATAACTAACTATTTGCTTTATGAATTTATTGTAAATAAAAAATTGGGTCAAAATATTATACACTAATTTTGTTTAATTGCAAATTGAGTTTAAAGAATACTAAAACAATTGTAGATGTCATACATAATAACATCAACACCTTGTTAGATTGTCTTCACTTTTTAGAGTGTTGTGAGTGGGGTTCCATCATACCCACTTTTGTGTTATTTCTCATTACCTCAAGTGTCATACTCTCATTCTATTATATGCACAACAAGGTCAAGTGTGCATAATTCACTAATGTGAGAAGCATAACCCTTAGTATTTAAGTGTTGTACAAAAAATAGTTGCATTGTGTTTATGCCCATTTGTACATATATGTATGTGTGGGCATGACAAAATGGGACATGACAATATTTACATAATAAATTATAAAAAACTTGAATGAGTATTATTATTTAGATAATTTGGTGCTATACATGTGAGTAAATTGGTTTAGTTTTTGTAGTATTTGTGCCTACATTCTTCAACATGGTATTAGAGCAGATAGTAGGACCTAGAAGGAAGGATAAATAACCATTAAAAGGAAGAAATAAATGCCCACATGTACAAAATAGTGTTTCCTATGAAAGTGCATAAAAGAAAATGAGAACAAATGTTGAAATGGTTGCTCCTATAGAGGGCCTTGTTTACATTATATTCATAATATCTATGTCTAATTACAATCTTTCACATTAACAAAAACTATACTAACAAATTTGAATCTTCATAATATTAACCTATTGTAACTTTAACTTCCACCTCCACATTGGACTTCGAGCTTGGAATGAAGGTGAATGAATAATCCACAGTATCTACATTAGAAACTCCACTGATGGATTTTAGAATATTTAAATGCTAGTGGGTATGGTGGAAATTGTTGGCAACATGAGCATGTTGGTATATGGTGTTTTCATTGATATAAACCCATTGTAGAAATGTAAAAGTGTTGGTCTGGTGAAGACTAAGTGTACTAAAGAATTTGACTAAATCCCAATGTGCATGTTCAGTGATCAGAGGAATAGTTTTGTGGTCTGTATTGCTCTGCTATTTAGAATCTTGTTATGCAGTTTTGAGGTGTTGATGGCATGCGTTGAAGGTTTTTATATCCAAGGTTTCATAGTTGTATGTCTTTCACTATTGAAGATATTAGTGATAGTGTATAGGCTTAGTAATCACAGAGTGACTGGTATAAATTGCATGATTGGAATGCTCTGCATTCTATCACGGATGAATATTATGCTATGTAGTTTTGAGGAAGTTTTGGAAGGTGTCAAAGGTGTGTGCACTCCAAGTGACAAGTGATTTTGTGGTATGTGTGTCAAGTTGTGAATGAACAATTGGTTCATTCAATTTTTGCTTCACCAACGGTGTCAACCTAAAGGTTTTGGGGTCGTGTGGAGTTGAGATAAGTATAGAGCAGAATCATGGGAGTGATTATAGGTCATTCCAACCTATTTTGGTATGTAACACATTTTGGTTCCTTCCGCAAAGTATGTGTGTTGGAGTTTTGTGCTGGCAGGTTATGAGGTTGCACATTTCATCTAATTAGGTTGCAATGATTTTGGTGTTTGCAGTAGATGTATGTATATATATAAGGTTAATTCATTGTGCGAAGAATGAATTGAAGGAGTTAAAGAGTGTGTGTGTGATATTCAATGTAGAGTGAAGTGTGATAGTGGTGAGGTATGAAGTGCGTTAAGTCAATTTTTAGAGCTTAAGTGGAACTATATTTTCAGCATGTTGTAGATGCATTATTAGTAGTTCAATTTTGGCAACGAGCCACCCTTTCTTCTATCTCTTTCTATTTTGGGCAGTGAGCCCTTGGTAGTGATCCACCAACAATGAGCCATTCTTTCTTTATGGATAGCGAGTCCACCATTCTATAATCTCTATTGTAACTAGTTATAAAATATTGTAAGCTAATCCTCATTGTGGTTTTTCTCTTTCAAGGGTTTTCCACGTAAATTTGGTGTTCTTGTGTTTATTGATGTGATGCATGCTTTAATTGTTCCTTTCCATTTTTGCAAGTTCGATGAGATGATTTGAATGGATGTTTAAGTTAATTAATTTTAGTGAATATTGATTCACCCCCTCTTATTATTTCAAGTTTTCAACAATTATTATCAGAGCTTAGTTGCTTCAATCAAGGCTTAATCATTAAGGTAGATATTGGAGGTTGAACACATGGAAACTAGGAGGTATCCTATTCCTTCAGAAGAGTTCATCCTTGAAGGGTTTATTTAAGAAGATTGTGAAGTTGATATGGAAGGAGAACTCAAATCAACCCTTGATGATCTAGATAAAGCAGGATGTGAGAATAGAGATCTCAAAGAAGATATTAAGCAAGCAGATGAGTGCATCAAGAAGTTGATAGAGAAACTCAAGAAAGCTAAAGAAAGATTCAAGGAAACAAATTAGTAGCTCAAACAATCAAATGATACAATCACTAATTTTAAATTGCAAGTGAAGAAGGAAAAAGAGTTGAAGACTATCTAAATGCCAAATTGAAAGACAAGTTTGCAAAATGTTCAAAGCTTGAAGAAGTCAAGTATCTCCAAGGAAAGATCTAGAGAAAGCAAATATTCAAGAAGACAAATTCAAGAAAGGTTCCACCTTGCTTGATGATATACTTGCAAGTCAAAATGCTTCAAAGGATAAAGAAGGATTAGGGTTTGAAAAAAGAGAAAGCTCAAAATAAAATTAGACTCCAAACAAAGTTGAAAAGAAGAATGATGAACAAAGGAAGATTGGAGATAAGAAGAGCAATATCAGACAGGTCCAGAACAAAAGAAATATTTCAAAAGGCCTCTTGTCAGACAACCAGTTGCACAAAGGTATTCATCTTTTAATGGTTATTGTTACTCTTGCAATAAATTTGGACATAGATTAGTAGAGTGTAGAAGCATAATGAATCAGAATGTTCAATCATTTTTCAGTCAGTGTTATACATGCAATAGATTTGGTCATAAAGCTAGTGAATGAATAAGTCAGATGATGAATGGTTACAATAAGGGTATGATGTTCCAATCATTCAATGGTTACTATTATACATGAAATGGATTTGAGCATAAGGATTTTGAATGCAGATCTAGAATGGCAAGAAGTAAGTTTGTTCAACAAAAGGTGTCATATGTCACAAATGTAATAAGCCGAGACACATAGCTAAGTTTTGCAGAAGCAAGAATGTGAAACCCTCTGTTTCATAGAAGAAGGTTAATTTGGTAAAGAAGGTTGATCTAGTGGAGATGAAGAAGGAAATGAACAAGATCTGGAAGAAAAAGGAAGAGAATGAGGTGAAGAGTTGGTATAGATGTTTCCTCTAAAAACTAGATAAAGAGCATTGGCTCTGTGGGAGTTTTAATAGAAAACTCTCCAACCCCTCACCAAATATGTGTTGATGCCTTCAACACACTGGTACACATGTTGGGTGATAGGCTTGGTCTATTGGTGGCATCTCTGGTGTGAAATATCCTGTTGCATAGATTTGTGGAGTGATTGAAGGTGCCAGTGACAACATAGTGTGGGTTTGCTAGCTTTTTCAACCTAACTTTATCTATTGTAATTAATGCACATTAGGTCACTAAAAATGGGTTTATATGTATTTCGCATATGTTAAAGTTCATTCACAATCAAGAAATTGAAGTGGAGAGCATAGCAAAGGAGATTTTAAGCATTTCTAAAGTGTTGATTGAAACCCTACCAACAAAGATTCACAATGTATTTATCAATTTATTGCAAACACTAGTTCTATGAAAGTTCAAAATGTTTACTACTCAAGTGATTGATGTGCTCGAGCAACCAAGACCTAAATTCAAGAAGCACCCATTTAAATCTATGGAGATGAACCCTGAAGGTGTGTTCTCTAGAGTTATGTATGGCATAATGCACACAGAGGATGTGCAGATCTATATCCACATGAAAATGGAAGAGTATGATCATTTGAAGATGACAAAATTATATTGGGAGAAGGTGTTGACTGGAGATGATTTCAAGTTAAAACCAAAATATGAGAGCTTGAAGAAGAAGAAAATGGATGTGTGGAACAACTTCCCTAATTTTTGTTATGAGAATGAATGGGTAAAATATGTCTTGATTTGAATTCATGAAAAAGTTCATGTGGTTGGACATGCCACATATGATAAACAAGGAAGCAATTAGGGTGGTCACCCGTTTGTGCTCTAATGGACTAGTTTCAGCATTGAAGGCCATGAAGAATGAAATGGTGATGAAGCTCACCGAAGAAAAGTTTGATAAACGTGCCCTAACGATGAATGATATTGATGACCCGATGGTGAAGTATGCTTCAATGGTGATAGGCTACAAGATCTTCTATGCAAACAAAGAGAACTTTGTTTCGGCCATAGTAATTCACATTGCTCACCAAATGGTGAAGGAAGGTCTGGACATAGATTTGTGTGAGCTTCTCAAACTACAATTGATGGAGAATCTGCAAAAGAGAAAAGAGTCAAGGTACCCATTTCGGTATGGTACCCTTGTTATTTGTTTGTTGTTTTACTTTATAAATGAGTTTCCCAGTGCAAAGAATGTAATATGGGATGTTAGTGTTCTGGTAGTTGTGTAAATAAGAGATCATTTGAGAAGGTTTGTAGACCTAGAATCCCAAAACTCTATGTTGTGGGGATTCTTCAAATCATTCCAATCCTGGATGCACTTGAGAGATATTTAGAATTTTGGAAAGTGTTGTGGATAAATACAATAATGACATAACATTCATGGTGAGTAGAGACTACTACTATATGGAAGCAATTGAACCTAGAACTATTTAGATTCCAGAGCTTGGATGTGAAGTGAAATAAGCTAAAATTTCTAGCCTTGCATAGGTTGAATTGAGTAAACCTAGAGATACTATAGTTGAGAGGTATGGTACCTATGAAGAGAAAAGGAGTCAAGTAAACCTGGAGAGGAAAAAGAAAGATATTGCAGAGAATGTAGAGAAGATGAAATCTAAGTTGGAGGAGATGGTGAACTCACCCAAGGGTTCTGTGGAGAAATCCAAAGCCACATCTACTCTTTTGCAAGCTACTCTAAGTACAAGAAGGTCAGTAAGGACCTTTTCCCCCTCTCTTGATGTTCCTAAGTTTTCTGGAGCGAAGCTTGCAGGGAGTTCCAAGAAGAAAGAAACATCTAGCACCCCTGAGACACAAAAGACTCCCAAGAGGAGAAGAAAAGAAAAGGCTACCAGGGAGAAGTACATCAGCTGTGAAGATGAAGAAGATGATGAAGAAGAAGGACCCCGGTTGGTCTAAAAAAGGAAATCTCAAGTCTCTTAGGAAGAGACCGGTTCAAAAAGAAAAAAAAAATGATGTGGTAGACACAAAAAGTGAAGAGGAAGTGGAAAAATAAAAGAAAGATTTTATTTATCAGAGAAGAGAAAAGAGTTCTGGAAAAGAAGAAAAATCACCTAAGGGTAAGGGAAAGGAGAAAGAGAAGATTCCTCTAGCTAGAGAGCATAGTCCTATGAAGTTAGATGCTTTGTTCAATAGCATTGCAAAGTTTGGTTTGCTAAAGGAAATTACTTAAATGTTTTCGGATGTAAATGATGAAGATAAGGCAACAATAGAAGAGGCTATTGTTAAGTATATGGTAACATTTGATATTGGCCTAGATAAGATTGTATATCAATTGCCTGATGATCTAAAAAATGTTTTAACTGCAAGAAGGAAAGAAGATATTGAAGAGGATACAAAGATAAAGGCATTTTCCTTGGAGAAGATTGGTTCCATCCTATCTTGTGAGGATAGAAATAAGTTTTCCAAGCTATATAGCAAGAAATTCAGGACAAAACAAAGAGTTAAAAATCTTATGAGTAGAGATAAGGAAGATATTGAGAGGCTAAGGAAAGAGACATCGAAAAAGGTTAAAGAGCTTGTTAAAGGGTTGGGAGCTCCTCCAGGTAATGAAGATAAAATGCAACAAAATACACCCCTCTCAAAAGACAATGTGCCTGTTGTAGAAGAACATGAGCATGAGTATGTGCCTATAGATGAAAATGTACAAGAAGTCATGGTGACATATGACTCCCCTCTAGTTGTGGAGAATATTGTTGATAAAGAGAAGGAAGATGATAAGCAGAGTGTCCTAGAGAAAGATGAAGCTCAAGTTGAACAAAATTTTCCCCCTCTGAATATGGAGAAAGATACCTAGTAGAGAGGAGATAAACAAGATGTACTGGAGAATACTTAGGAACAAGAAGAACAAAAAATGCATCCTCTATATGGTGAGAAGCCTATAGAAGTAGAGAATAATGTAGAATAATTCTCTAGCATTGGTGAGAAGGATAAGAAGGAAGATGAAGGTGCTAAAACTGGTGGTGAATCCTTTGAAGCTTCTAGAGATTCATTGAAAGATTTGTTGGATATGTAGTTGTAGTTTGAATCGATGGTGTTTGCACAACTCCTATAGATTCCCATGCAACAAGGTCAAGTGGACTTGAATAAAATTTCCCTTTTACAGAAGTTCCAGCTTGGTGAAGTATTTCATGCCTCCATAAGGAAGGATATTCTAAAAACACACCAGAAGAGTGCAGAGTTGGTAGATGGAGCAGTGAAGGTGTTGCAGGAAGTTATTCCTAGAATAACTATTAATAATTCTTTTATCTAGTGTGTAGAAATTAAAATTGTCATTTGATTCCTTTAAGGAATATTCTACTGGTTTTGAAGAGAAATTGGAGAAGGAAATGGCAAAGAAAGTCAATGATAAGGGATTGAATGAGATTTCTAATAAATGCAGTACTGTACATGGTAAGTTGCAAGGAAACTTAGAAGATGTTAAGAAATATTTGGAAGAAGCTAAAGTTTTTTTCAATTATGTTTGAAATTTCCAAATTATACAAGGAACATCAAAGATCAAATGGACTCTATTAAGTCACAAATTGCTCAGGCCTCATATGCATATGATCTGGTAAATGATGTAGATGGAGCTACAAGAGCTATTATTGAAAATATGCATGGTCAATTCTTTCTACTACAAGAACAAAAGGAGAAGATAATAATGCAGTATCGTCATCTTAGAGATATGGTAAGTGTAGGGCTTACCCCTTTAAGTGGAGTTTTAGCTAAAGTTGAGAAGGTGGTGCAAATGAATCTAGTGCCCAATTCTTCAAAAGAAGGAGAAGACCTCCACATTCAGTTTGAGAATCATTTACCTATGCCTTCCTTTGCTAAGAAGGACTAGGAGGTTTTAAAGAAAGACTGGAAGGCACATCTTGCTAAACTGAAAGAGTCTTATAAGGGTCAAGTTGTATATTTTTGCTTTATATATGCAATTTTTTGATTTCAATGTATATATATGTGAAATTAGTTGATGGTGTTGTGGTAAAGTTTTTTTCTTTTTTGTAATGGATAATATTAAAAGGGGGAGAGAAGTAGAAAGGGGGAGATACACTCATGTAAATATATCATTCAAGGGGAGTGATATAATGAGCCCTTTGTCCTTTATGCCAAAGGGGGAGTAGTTTTGAAGAGTGTGTTGTCATCAATGACAAAGGGGGAGATTGTTGGAAACACGACCATGTTGGCATATGGTGTTGTCATTGATGACAACACAATGTAGAAATGCAAAAGTGTTGGTCCAACAAAGACCAAGTGACTAAAGAATTTGACAAAGTCAGTGTGCATGTTTAGTGATTAGAGGAATAGTTTTGTGGTTCGCATTACTCTGCTATGAAAAATATTTTCATGTGTTTTTGAGGTGTTGATGGCATGTGTTGAATGTGTTTATATCCAAGGTTTCATGGTTGTATGTCTTCTTCAGTTGAAGATATCCATGACAATATATCAGGCTTAGTAATGGCAAAGTGACTGGTACAAATTGCATGTTTGGAATGCTCCACATTCTATCACAGATGAATATTATGCTATACAGTTTTGAGAAAGTGTTGGAAGGTGTCAGAGGTGTGTGCACTCCAAGTGGAAAGTGATTTGGTGGTTTACATGTCAAGTTGTGAATGAACAATTGGTTCATTTAGTTGTTGCTTCACCAATGGTTTTGACCTAAAGTTTTTGGGGTTGTGCGGAGTTGAGATAAGTATAGAGCGGAATCATGGGAGTGATTATAGGTCATGCTGACCTATTGGTGTGGTACACATTTTGTTTCCTTTTGCAAAGCATGTGTGTTGGAGTTTTGTGCCAACAGGTTATGAGGTTGCACTTTTCATCTAATTAGGCCGACCTAATTGATGATTTGGGTGTTCGTATTAGATGTATGTATATATACAAGGTTAATTCATTGTGAAAAGAATGAATTGAAGGAGTTTAAGAGTGTGTGTACGAGATCTGAAGTAGAGTGAAGTGCGAAGTGTGATAGTGGTGAAGTATGAAGTGTGTTAAGTAGTTTTATGTGCTTAAGTGGAACTATATTTTTAGCATGTTGCAAATGCATTATTAGCAACTCAATTTTGGCAGTGAGCCACCCTTTCTTCTATCTATTTCTATTATGGGTAGTGAGCCTGTGGTAATGAGCCACCGGTAGTGAGCCATTCTTTCTTTCTGGATAGTGAGTCCACCATTCTATAATCTCCATTGTAACTAGTTATAATATATTGTGAGATAATCCTCACCATGTTTTTTCAATTTCAAGGGTTTTCCATGTAAATATGATGTTATTGTGTTTATTGGTGTGATACATGCTTTAATTGTTCCTTTCCATTTCTAGAATTTTGATGAGATGCTTTTAATGGATGTTTAAGTTAATGAAGTTAATGAAGTTAATGAATTTCAATGAATATTGATTCACCCTCCTCTTAGTATTCCAGGTGTTCAACAATAATGAACAACCATATTATCCCCCTCAAATTCAATTAGAAATGACACCCAAGGTCCATTGTAATTGGGATGCATAACAGGCCAAACCCCATGAACATTTTGAAAACTTAGCCCCAAAACAACACACTCCAAGGAAAATCTTAGACCCATGTGCCATTTGGGATTAATGAGGGCTTTGACCACCTTTTTCATAGTTTCTTTATATTCTCTTGAACCCAACATGACCTCCATAAATTGAGAGGCAACATGCGAGTTGAATTTATACCTATTTTCATCTTTTTATAATGTAATCTTTTAAAAATAATGGATGTGCAAGTATTTTATCGACAAAATTAATTAATTTAATTAAAATTTATTTTTTAACATAAGATTTATATAGAAGAATAATTATAGACAAAAATAAAGTAACATTATATTATGTTAGTGCATGATAAATTCCTTCTAACTTTATTCTCCTCCATGCTAATATGAGTAACTAGTGCAATTGGAGATAAAACTTTTGATTCATTTTAGAAGGATTCATTTAGCTTAAAGACAAGAGTTCAATAGAAGGTATATTTTTTTGACTAAAAACAATCAAAGAGACACCAATTTAATGTACAAGGATCCCTTAAAAATTTACCTCATTAGAAGGATTTGAATAAAAAATTAAATTAGTTCAATTAAAATTAATACTTAATTAATTAATTAATTTTATTTTTTAATTGTCAAGTTGTGGGATGAAGGCCCACTCCCATATATAATAACATATCAAATAAGAGAAGCTTCAAACTTGTAGAGCGGAGAGCACATAAGAGAGAGAGAGGAATCAACTACATACCCACGAGTGGGGAACATATTAGACAATGAATTTACTAAGAGGAAAATGAACTAGTAAAGTCCAAAGGGGATCCAAAAAGGTGAGGGGAAGACTCAAGAGATAGAGAGGAAACAACATGATAATAGATTGCACACATCTAAGAAACCTTCAGTAAAAATACCATCATGTCCATTTGGTTAAGCCCTTCTTCCTACTCCAAGTGAGAAGAGCATCCATGGTCCACTAAGTTACATCATCAACAACATCCCTAGGTCTTCAATTCAAAGTTTTTCCACTTCATACTTTCACCATTTCTTCTTCCTTGAAGCGTCAATGTTTGATTTTGAAATGCCACTTACAGTGTGGGCAATGGAGCATTTCCTTAGAGGGACAACCACCTCATTATGGTCAATGTAATACAATATATCATCATCAAGATCCTCAATTAAAGGGAAGGTTCCCTTCGAATCAAAGTGATCATCTCCCCACACAGTAAGTTGATTAGTTCCAAAAAAAATTCTTTGGCAAGGATAAAAGAGGGGGAGGCTTTGAAGAGGAGGAAAAGTCTGCTCAAAGCACAAGATTTTTCCTTGTCCCAAATGAGAGTCCATGAACTTACCATGATTTTTCCAAATGAAATCTACATCCAAAGAACCAAACTTCTTAATCCATTTTTTAAAGACTAATCTTCCTTGATCCATACAACCTTTTTTAAGAGAAAACAACATTTTTATGACTCATTAAATTACATTAGAAGCATCTAAAAGGGGGGCCTTCATATTTTAAAAATTTATTCCATGCGCTAAAAGAAGAATGGAATTTGACATTTGAAGAGGCTTTGAGATATCAATCACGACACATACTCGAGTGAATCTATATGAATAAACCACCACAATAAAGTCTTGCTTAACAAAGGATCCCACTTGATCAATCATATTATTGATGATATATGTATCTCACATGATCAAAGGGATGTTATATAATTTGATCCAGATAGGAATAACAATAATTTTAGCAGAGGATGGATCAAAGAAGGGAGGCCAAGCCTGACAATGAAGAGAATCAACTATCCATAAAACTAAGGGCCATTTTATTTCACAAAGTCACAATCCTTAGCAGAGATGAAATAATAAAGGAAGAATCTAAAATCCAGTGATTTAATAGTTGGAGTAGCCAAGTTGCTCCCAATTGTCTTAGCCTATTCTACAACTAGGTCAAAATATAAGCACTTCCTCAGGAGTCTAAGGATCAGGGATTGATTTCGAACATTGACTAAGGTAACATCAAAACAATATTTTGATAAGTGATAATCAATAGGATCATCCACAAAGACCACTTTAGTGATATTTCCTAAGGAAGGGGGAAAGGATTCAAGTTTGAATTAGGCACCTGGGTGGAAGCATCAATCGAGATTGATGATGATAAAATGGGAGTGGAGTTAGGGTTTGCCTGATTGAGCTACTCCTAGTGGAAGAC
>VDFB02025611.1:0-12260 GCA_007258455.2 Sequoia sempervirens | reverse complement strand
TTCCATCTCACCAAATACTCTTTCACCACCCTGTTCCTCAATCTTCTCTCTCGAGTGTCTACAATCTCCTCAGGGACTAGGATTAAATGTCCCTCCTCATCCAATGGTGGAAGCTTTGAAGAAGAAGTAACCTGCTGACCGAGTGCCTTTTTAAGGCATGAAACATGAAATACATTGTGAATCTTGTTGCTTTCTGGCAGCTCCAACTCGTATGCTACCTCTCCAACCCTCCTGATAATCCTGTACGGTCCATAGAATCTGGGCTTGAGCTTCTTGGCTCCGCTCTTCTTGAGAGAAGACTGTCTATACGGTTGCAAGCGAAGGTATACCAAATCACCAACCTCGAAACTACGCTCAATCTTGTGTCTATCAGCATATGTCTTTTGCTGATTTTGTGCCACCTGTAGGTTATCCTTGAGTGCCCTCAAGATATCCTGACTCTCCTGAATCCAATCCTTGGCTTTGGGAGCCCGGCTCTCACCAAAATCCATCTCCGTGAATGAAGGTGCATCATAACCGTACAAGGCTCTAAAAGGACTCATCCCAATAGACATATGATGAGTGGTATTATAACAATACTCCCCCAAGTGCAACCACTTAATCCACGCTCGCTGCTGTCCTACAATGTAGTTGCGCAAGTACCCCTCAATCCATTTGTTTACAGTTTTTGTTTGTCCATCTGTCTGAGGGTGATAACTCGTGCTCGGAGTCAACTCAGTACCTGCCAACCTAAACAACTCCTGCCAAAATGCACTCATGAATCTACTATCCCTGTCACTGACTATGTTCCTGGGTAGCCCATGCAATCTAAAGATCTCTCTGAAAAATAACTCAGCCACCTGTGGTGCCCTGTACTCAGTCGGAATAGCAAAGAAGTGAGCGTACTTCGTCAATCGATCCACCACCACAAAGATACTATCTCTACCATGCACCTTAGGTAGACCTGTGATGAAGTCCATAGAAATGCTCTCCCATTTCTGCTCTGGGATAGGCAATGGTTGTAGTAATCCCACCGGATGTGTATGCTCTGACTTGTTCTGCTGACAAGTCACACACTCCCTAAC
Organism: Sequoia sempervirens; assembly: GCA_007258455.2. Taxonomy (NCBI): domain Eukaryota; kingdom Viridiplantae; phylum Streptophyta; class Pinopsida; order Cupressales; family Cupressaceae; genus Sequoia; species Sequoia sempervirens. The sequence continues at coordinate 11,196 of VDFB02025611.1, read as the reverse complement.
ATGTCTCAATACATCATCCTTGAGGCCCTTCCAAGAGAACCTCTCTCTGACCTATCTGTAAGTTTTGAAATAGCCCTGATGGCCTACTAAGGGAGTGTCATGAGAAGCCTGCAATATCTTCTCCTTCAATCTAGACTCTGGCACCAAGTAAATTCTATCCTTGTAGTAAATCACATCGTCCACCACTCGGTACCTGTCGTCCCGAATCAACTCATCCATGAACTCACAAGCAAACTTATTCTTGGAGTACTCTACTAGCAAGAGGGATTTCCAGTCTACGGAAATCTCTGAAAGTGAGCAAGTTGAAGGTCTCCTGGAGAGGGCGTCTGCCACAACATTCTTTTTTCCCTTCACGTACTCTATATCAAAATCATAGGCCTGTATCCTGCTAACCCACTTCTGCTGCCTCTCATTCAAATCCTTCTGCTCCAAGAAGTATCTGAGACTGTTGTGGTCGGTCCTCACCACAAACTTCCCTCCAACTAAGTACTGTCTGAATTTCGCCAAGGCATGCATAATGGCGAGCATCTCCTTATCATAGATGGAGTATAGTCTCTCTGGTCCCCTCAACTTACGGCTCTCAAAAGCTATGGGGTGTCTGTTTTGCATCAACACTGCTCCTATGCCCTCACCTGAGCATCACACTCCAAAACAAACGGCTGTGTGAAATCTGGAAGCGCCAATACTGGGACAACTACTCATCACTTGCTTGAGCTTATCAAAAGCTCGTTGTGCCTCCTCTGACCAACTAAATGCACCTTTCTTTGTCAAATCTGTCAAAGGTGCTCCCAACTGTGAAAATCCCCTCACAAACCGCCTATAGTAACTGCACAATCCAAAGAAGCCTCGCAACTCTGTGAGTGTCCTAGGTGGTGGCCAATCAAGTATCGCCTGTATCTTCTCCTGATGGACCTGTACTCCCTCTGCACTGATCACATGCCCCAAATATAATATCTCTCTAAGGCCAAATTCGCATTTTGAAGCCTTAGCGTAGAGTGACTGCTCCTCCATGATACTCAAGACCTCGTCAAGATGTCTCAAGTGCTCCTCCCAAGTCCGACTGTAAATGAGCAAGTCATCAAAGAACACCAATAAGAATTTACGCAACTGCTTATTGAATATATGATTCATGCAGGACTGAAATGTGGCAGGTGCGTTTGTCAAACCAAATGGCATGACCAAGAACTCATAGTGCCCATAATGACAACGAAATGCTGTTTTGTGTATGTCCTGGTCTCTGACCCTTATCTGATGATACCCTGAACGAAGATCAATCTTCGAAAAATACACTGCCCCATGAAGCTCATCCAACAACTCATCTATCCTGGGTATAGGGTACCTGTTCTTGATGGTTTTCTTATTAAGAGCTCGGTAATCAATGCACATCCGCATGGTCCCATCCTTCTTCTTCACCAAGACCACAGAAGAAGCGAATGGACTGGAGCTCGGTCTAATGTGTCCCATCTCAAGCAATTCTTTGATTGCTTTCTCGATCTCATCCTTGAATTTCTTAGGATGACGATAGGGGGTAGTGATCACTGGTTTGGCCCCCTCCTCTAGCTCAATGGTATGCTCAAAACCACGATCAGGTGGTCTCCCTGGAGGTATCTCTCCAAAAACCCTGTCATGTTTGCCCAATAGCTCCTGAATGTCAACATGATATGGCTGCCCTGAATCTGACGACTCTTTGGTGGTGATCAAACACTCTGCTGCCCAAGCTATGTCATCATGCCGAAAAATGCTCTCCATGCGTCTAGCAGACACAACCTTGGCTGATCCATTAGTCATGCCTCTAAGCACCACACGCTGTCCCTCTGTTGTCCTGAACTTGAGTTCCATGGTCTGAAAGTTCTGAGAATATTTCCCTAATGAGTGTAACCACTGAATCCCAAGTATAGCATGAGTGTCACCCAAATCCACCACATAGAAGTCATCTGTAGCTGTGTAATTGCCCAAAGTAATAGGCAACTGTGAAATCCTCCGAGTGCATCTCAATTTATAGCCATCTGCCACCATCACATTAAATCCCTCAAAGTCCTCAGCGGGTAGCATATGTTTCTCAACTAGGGCTGCATCAATGAAGTTGTGGGTTGCCCCACTATCAATCAACACACATATGCGATGTCCCTGTAAAACTCCTCTAACTCTAAAAGAGTTGAACCTAGGAGTCCCCGATAAGGTAGCAATGATACCATTCTTACCCTCTCCCTGAGGCTGCTCCTCATCTGAACTGCTGTCATCACTATCCTGAGAAGGCTCTTCATCACTACTATCATCCTCCGACACAACCTCAATAAGGTGAGCTTTGCCTTTCCCTAGGCAACGGTGTCCTGGCTCCCAACGTTCCTTGCAATGATAACAAATTCCCTTAATTCTGCATTCCTTGCGATAATCCTCCTCAGGATCACCTTTCTTGTTTCCCTTTCTCTGAAAAGGCTTCTTGCCTTTGTTCTTCTGAGGAATAAAAGGTTTAGAAGAGGATTTGTTGTCAGGTGTGGAGAACTCCATGTCCCTCGCCCTAGTGATCGCATCCTGTAGTGAATCGGATTTGAAAGCCTTAATCCAACCCCGAAGTGGTTCGGATAGACCCTCAATAAAGAGCATAACCAACCTCTGCTCTGAAATATCTGTCACCATAACTGCCAATCGCTGAAACTCTGAGATATAGGTGTCTACTGATCCGCTCTGTTTAAGCTGTGCTAACTCTCGGAAATGAAGCTCTGGATCCCTCTGATCAAATCTGTCCATAATCTTTTGTGTGAACTCCAAATAGGAGGTGACATTGGCATGCCCTAAAGTGACAAGCCCATGATACCACCACTCGTGTGCCTCACCATCCAAGTGTAGCGTAGCGTACTTAATAGCCTCTATCTCCAACATGGGGTTCAAATGGAAATAAGTGTCCAATTTCTGTACCCACGCTCTAGCTGTGCATTTACTAGACCCGTCAAAGGAAGGAATCGTTAGTTTTCCAACCTTACGCTGTAGGTCTTGGTTTTGCTGCCCTCTATTGTTGTTTCTGGGTCTATTTCGATACTTGATGGTGCAAAAATCAGCCAATGACATGGCAGCATGAAATTCATCTCCCAACGATTGATATTCTCTCAGATAATCTGTGAATCCCTCTCCTTGTGCTTGCTGCTCTTGATTTCCAGCAGGCTGTCCTCCCAAGAATTGAGGCATGAGAGGCCTCGGAGTCACCCTACTAGCTGTCCTAGCATGGTTATGAGCTGGTATATTGGTGTTGCTAGCCTCAACATTGTTATCATGACCGTTTGTCCCATTGTTACCATTATTCCTTTCACCCAAGAGCTGAGTTAGGAGCTGAGCTATCTGTTGTTGACCTCTAGCTAGGTCATTAAGAATCTGTTGAGTGCTGCCCTCGGGTATGTCACGCCTATCACCCATAATATCCTCTCCAGATGATGAGTCAGTGTCAAAAGGACCAACACCTCTCCTCCTTTCTCTTCTGTATGTTATAAACTCACGGTTATCGGGATTCATAACATCCCACTACCACACAGGCAGGCAGGAAACAAGCTCTGATACCACTGTAAAATGGCTTGCAAATTTTTCTCTAGATTTCCTGTTTTGGCCCCTTGAAATTGTGTCTAACACCTGATTATGTGAGCAGTTAAAATGCTGTTATAGTTGCTGATTGTTGTTTGGTTTGAAGAGAGCCCGTGTATATGCTGTCAATTTGCTGTTTCATGAATTCTGCTATTGCTGTGAGGAGTCTTGCTAGCCTTTGATCTGATTTTTCTGTTTTGTTCCTTTTGGAATATTGTCAACATTTATTTTACAGGCACTATGTGCTGGTAGAGTTTTGACTCGGGTTTCCCCTGTGTGATTGCTTGGTTTACGATAGTGCTTGTCACCAAATGATATCATTTCATATAGACATAATCCATTCAAAATTAGCATACAAGAGAACTGGCAGAATTTGTTATTTCATGATCTCAGATGTATTCCAAACAGTGAATCTACATCTTGACAGTAAACAGAACAACCTTCATATTTGACCTGACAACGTATTCTTATTTTTTCCTACGCTTGATTGGGACTGTTACAGGACTGGGATAGATGAAATGAATGGAACACCACCTAGATTAGGAGTGCAGTCTCAACCAGATTATGACAGCAGCTGATAACAGTCATTGCACAATACTGGGCATAATATTATTCTGAACAGTTAACTCTACAAACAACAATGTTGAACCTGTTATTTCAGCAATAGTATCTCAGAAATCTACCATGTTGTAACAGCCATATGCAACCCTAATATACTGGTATTACAACTTACAACACAGCAGTAGTTTATACCCTCATTTCCAGACAACATCGACTTGCAAACACATTAACAGGTGGCTGGCAAGTATAACGAATTCCTTCCAGCTTAGGGAGACCTAAACAAGCCAGGAATATCCAAAGGGATGCAAGGAATTACACAGAAGCGAGTATTTGCCTGACAACAAGGGACTCTTGAAAAAGATGACCAAAACACAACCCAGATACAGCAATGATATAATTTAGAAGGCGGAATACCACTCACAAAATGCTCCAGCACTGTAGAAGATGTTTTATGAGGCCGCCATGAAGTCGTTCCAGTCTGGCAAGGTTGCTTGAATTCGCTAGGACGCCCAGCACGCACTGTATTCCCGTTTCAACTTAAACCCACCACGAGTTATGCTCTCACAGTCACGTTTTTGGTCAGGAGATGTTGCTGAAGGCGTTTCTTACTGAGACAGATCCGCGCCCACCTTAGACTGCCCTGATTTCTTTGAAACGTGATTGAGTTGAAGGTATTTTGCTGATATGAATGGTGGTCCAAAACGTTGAACAAGCCACGACCCCAGGAGCAAAGGAGGATCATGAACTCCTATCCCGAAATGCCCGAAAACCTCACAGAAACCAGTCCGCGAAAATCTGAAATAAAGCCATTTTCTGTTTCGCACTTTCCAGACTTTACCCCGCCAAAGATACTCGCTTTGAATGCTGGCTAGGACTGATCTCTCACAGTCGAAGCAAGCTCTTAGGGTTCCAACCCCGCGTCCAAGGAGATGCGTTCAAAATATTCAGTCAAAAGGTTCAAAAGTGAAAAAGGTGCGAATGAATTCTTTTGCTACTCTTTTGTATCCTTTTTCTTCATCCTCAAAAGGCCCGATAAAAGCAACAATTTATTTCATTGGCTCCCACAAAACAAAATAAGTGACTTTTGTATAGTCTTAGATAAATATTTCCATAGAGCCCCTTTATAAAATTTTCATGAAGTCACTTTGCCCAAAAACAAATTAATTAATTATTTAATATCACCTCAAGAAAATAATCTTTGAAACTTAGGCAATAATTGAATAATTAAATAATTGACTCCCTAATTTCAACAATTGCCTCCGAGAGCAAAAAGGCAATGAGGCATCAAAGCGGCTATGCGAAAGGGGACATTACAGTCCTCCCTTCCCGAAATTGCTTGTCCCCAAGCAATTGCAAACTCGGGTGCTGAAGAATCTGCTCATTTTCCCATGTGGCATCCTCGGCTGGCAAATCTTTCCACCTCACCAAATACTCTTTTACCACCCTGTTCCTCAACCTCCTCTCTCGAGTATCAACAACCTCCTCAGGGACGAGGACCAAATGTCCCTCATCATCCAACGGTGGGAGCTCTGAAGAAGAAGTAACCTGCTGTCCTAGTGCCCTTTTAAGGCACGAAACATGGAATACATTATGAATCTTGCTGCTCTCTGGCAGCTCCAGCTCGTATGCTACCTCTCCTACCCTCCTGATAATCCTGTAGGGTCCGTAGAATCTGGGCTTGAGCTTCTCGGCTCCGCTCTTCTTGAGAGAAGACTGTCTATACGGTTGCAAGCGAAGGTATACCAAATCACCAACCTCGAAACTACGTTCAATCCTGTGTCTATCAGCATATGTCTTTTGCTGATTTTGTGCCACCTGTAGGTTATCCTTGAGTGCCCTCAAGATATCCTGACTCTCCTGAACCCAATCCTTGGCTTTGGGAGCCCTGCTCTCACCAAAAGCCATCTCCGTAAATGAAGGTGCATCATAACCGTACAAGGCTCTGAAAGGACTCATCCCAATGGACATATGATGAGTGGTATTATAACAGTACTCCCCCAAGTGCAACCACTTAATCCACGCCCGCTGCTGTCCTGCAATGTAGTTGCGCAAGTACCCCTCAATCCATTTGTTTACAATTTCTGTTTGTCCATCAGTCTGAGGGTGATAACTCGTGCTCGGAGTCAACTCAGTACCTGCCAACCTAAACAACTCCTGCCAAAATGCACTCATGAATCTACTATCCCTGTCACTGACTATGTTCCGGGGTAGCCCATGCAATCTAAAGATCTCCCTGAAAAATAACTCCGCCACCTGTGGTGCCCTGTACTCAGTCGGAATAGCAAAGAAGTGAGCGTACTTCGTCAACCGATCTACCACCACATAAATACTATCTCTCCCATGTACCTTAGGTAGACCTGTAATGAAGTCCATAGAAATGCTCTCCCATTTCTGCTCTGGGATAGGCAATGGCTGAAGTAATCCTGCTGGATGTGTATGCTCTGACTTGTTCTGCTGACAAGTCACACACTCCCTAACGTGTTTCAATACGTCATCTTTGAGGCCCTTCCATGTGAACCTCTCTCTGACCTGTCTGTAAGTTTTGAAATAGCCCTGATGGCCTGCTAAGGGGGTGTCATGAGAGGCCTGCAATATTTTCTCCTTCAGTCTAGACTCTGGCACCAAGTAGATCCTATCCTTGTAGTAGATCACATCATCCACTACTCTGTACCTGTCATCCTGAGTCAACCCATCCAACAATTCACAAGCAAACTTATTCTTGGAGTACTCTACCAACAAGAGGGATTTCCAATCTGCGGAAATCTCTGAAAGTGAGCAAGCTGAAGGTCTCCTAGAGAGGGCATCTGCCACAACATTCTTCTTTCCCTTCACGTACTCTATATCAAAATCATAGGCCTGAATCCTGCTAACCCACTTCTGCTGCCTCTCATTCAAATCCTTCTGCTCCAAGAAGTACCTGAGACTGTTGTGGTCGGTCCTCACCACAAACTTCCCTCCAACTAAGTACTGTCTGAATTTCGCCAAGGCATGCATAATGGCGAGCATCTCCTTATCATAGATGGAGTATAGTCGCTCTGGCCCCCTCAACTTACGGCTCTCAAAAGCTATGGGGTGTCTGTTTTGCATCAACACTGCTCCTATACCCTCACCTGACGCATCACACTCCAAAACAAACGGCTGTGTGAAATCTGGAAGTGCCAACACTGGACAACTACTCATCACCTCCTTGAGCTTATCAAAAGCTCGTTGAGCCTCCTCTGACCAACTGAACGCGCCTTTCTTTGTCAAATCTGTCAAGGGTGCGCCCAACTGTGAAAATCCCCTCACAAACCGCCTATAGTAACTGCACAGTCCAAAGAAGCCTCGCAACTCTGTGAGTGTCCTAGGTGGTGGCCAATCAAGTATCGCCCGTATCTTCTCCTGATGGACCTGTACTCCCTCTGCACTGATAACATGCCCCAAGTATAATATCTCTCTAAGGCCAAATTCGCATTTTGAAGCCTTAGCGTAGAGTGACTGCTCCTCCATAATGCTCAAGACCTCGTCAAGATGTCTCAAATGCTCCTCCCAAGTCCGACTGTAAATGAGCAAGTCATCAAAGAACACCAATAAGAATTTACGCAACTGCTTATTGAATATATGATTCATGCAAGACTGAAATGTGGCAGGTGCATTTGTCAAACCAAATGGCATGGCCAAGAACTCATAGTGCCCATAATGACATCGAAATGCTGTTTTGTGTATGTCCTGGTCTCTGACCCTTATCTGATGATACCCTGAACGAAGATCAATCTTCGAAAAATACACTGCCCCATGAAGCTCATCCAACAACTCATCTATCCTAGGTATAGGGTACCTGTTCTTGATGGTTTTCTTATTAAGAGCTCGGTAATCAATGCACATCCGCATGGTCCCATCCTTCTTCTTCACCAAGACCACAGAAGAAGCGAATGGACTGGAGCTCGGTCTAATGTGTCCCATCTCAAGCAATTCTTTGATTGCTTTCTCAATCTCATCCTTGAATTTCTTAGGATGACGATAGGGGGTAGTTATCACTGGTTTGGCCCCCTCCTCTAGCTCAATGGTATGCTCAAAACCACGATCAGGTGGCCTCCCTGGAGGTATCTCTCCAAAAACCCTGTCATGTTTGCCCAATAGCTCCTGAATGTCAACATGATATGGCTGCCCTGAATCTGACGACTCTTTGGTGGTGATCAAACACTCTGCTGCCCAAGCTATGTCATCATGCCGGAAAATGCTCTCCATGCGTCTAGCAGACACAACCTTGGCTGATCCATTAGTCATGCCTCTAGGCACCACACGCTGTCCCTCTGATGTCCTGAACTTGAGTTCCATGGTCTGAAAGTTCTGAGAATATTTCCCTAATGAGTGTAACCACTGAATCCCAAGTATAGCATGAGTGTCACCCAAATCCACCACATAGAAGTCATCTGTAGCTGTGTAATTGCCCAAAGTAATAGGCAACTGTGAAATCCTCCGAGTGCATCTCAATTTATAGCCATCTGCCACCATCACATTAAATCCCTCAAAGTCCTCAGCGGGTAGCATATGTTTCTCAACTAGGGCTGCATCAATGAAGTTGTGGGTTGCCCCACTATCAATCAACACACATATGCGATGTCCCTGTAAAACTCCTCTAACTCTAAAAGAGTTGAACCTAGGAGTCCCCGATAAGGTAGCAATGATACCATTCTTACCCTCTCCCTGAGGCTGCTCCTCATCTGAACTGCTGTCATCACTATCCTGAGAAGGCTCTTCATCACTACTATCATCCTCCGACACAACCTCAATAAGGTGAGCTTTGCCTTTCCCTAGGCAACGGTGTCCTGGCTCCCAACGTTCCTTGCAATGATAACAAATTCCCTTAATTCTGCATTCCTTGCGATACTCCTCATCAGGATCACCTTTCTTGTTTCCCTTTTTCTGAAAAGGCTTCTTGCCTTTGTTCTTCTGAGGAATAAAAGGTTTAGAAGAGGATTTGTTGTCAGGTGTGGAGAACTCCATGTCTCTCGCCCTAGTGATCGCATCCTGTAGTGAATCGGATTTGAAAGCCTTAATCCAACCCCGAAGTGGTTCGGATAGACCCTCAATAAAGAGCATAACCAACCTCTGCTCTGAAATATCTGTCACCATAACTGCCAATCGCTGAAACTCTGAGATATAGGTGTCTACTGATCCGCTCTGTTTAAGCTGTGCTAACTCTCGGAAATGAAGCTCTGGATCCCTCTGATCAAATCTGTCCATAATCTTTTGTGTGAACTCCAAATAGGAGGTGATATTGGCATGCCCTAAAGTGACAAGCCCATGATACCACCACTCGTGTGCCTCACCATCCAAGTGTAGCGTAGCGTACTTAATAGCCTCTGTCTCCAACATGGGGTTCAACTGGAAATAAGTGTCCAATTTCTGTACCCACGCTCTAGCTGTGCATTTACTAGACCCGTCAAAGGAAGGAATCGTTAGTTTTCCAACCTTACGCTGTAGGTCTTGGTTTTGCTGCCCTCTATTGTTGTTTCTGGGTCTATTTCGATACTTGATGGTGCAAAAATCAGCCAATGACATGGCAGCATGAAATTCATCTCCCAACGATTGATATTCTCTCAGATAATCTGTGAATCCCTCTCCTTGTGCTTGCTGCTCTTGATTTCCAGCAGGCTGTCCTCCCAAGAATTGAGGCATGAGAGGCCTCGGAGTCACCCTACTAGCTGTCCTAGTATGGTTATGAGCTGGTATATTGGTGTTGCTAGCCTCAACATTGTTATCATGACCGTTTGTCCCATTGTTACCATTATTCCTTTCACCCAAGAGCTGAGTTAGGAGCTGAGCTATCTGTTGTTGACCTCTAGCTAGGTCATTAAGAATCTGTTGAGTGCTGCCCTCGGGTATGTCACGCCTATCACCCATAATATCCTCTCCAGATGATGAGTCAGTGTCAAAAGGACCAACACCTCTCCTCCTTTCTCTTTTGTATGTTATAAACTCACGGTTATCGGGATTCATAACATCCCACTACCACACAGGCAGGCAGGAAACAAGCTCTGATACCACTGTAAAATGGCTTGCAAATTTTTCTCTAGATTTCCTGTTTTGGCCCCTTGAAATTGTGTCTAACACCTGATTATGTGAGCAGTTAAAATGCTGTTATAGTTGCTGATTGTTGTTTGGTTTGAAGAGAGCCCGTGTATATGCTGTCAATTTGCTGTTTCATGAATTCTGCTATTGCTGTGAGGAGTCTTGCTAGCCTTTGATCTGATTTTTCTGTTTTGTTCCTTTTGGAATATTGTCAACATTTATTTTACAGGCACTATGTGCTGGTAGAGTTTTGACTCGGGTTTCCCCTGTGTGATTGCTTGGTTTACGATAGTGCTTGTCACCAAATGATATCATTTCATATAGACATAATCCATTCAAAATTAGCATACAAGAGAACTGGCAGAATTTGTTATTTCATGATCTCAGATGTATTCCAAACAGTGAATCTACATCTTGACAGTAAACAGAACAACCTTCATATTTGACCTGACAACGTATTCTTATTTTTTCCTACGCTTGATTGGGACTGTTACAGGACTGGGATAGATGAAATGAATGGAACACCACCTAGATTAGGAGTGCAGTCTCAACCAGATTATGACAGCAGCTGATAACAGTCATTGCACAATACTGGGCATAATATTATTCTGAACAGTTAACTCTACAAACAACAATGTTGAACCTGTTATTTCAGCAATAGTATCTCAGAAATCTACCATGTTGTAACAGCCATATGCAACCCTAATATACTGGTATTACAACTTACAACACAGCAGTAGTTTATACCCTCATTTCCAGACAACATCGACTTGCAAACACATTAACAGGTGGCTGGCAAGTATAACGAATTCCTTCCAGCTTAGGGAGACCTAAACAAGCCAGGAATATCCAAAGGGATGCAAGGAATTACACAGAAGCGAGTATTTGCCTGACAACAAGGGACTCTTGAAAAAGATGACCAAAACACAACCCAGATACAGCAATGATATAATTTAGAAGGCGGAATACCACTCACAAAATGCTCCAGCACTGTAGAAGATGTTTTATGAG
>VDFB02025609.1:0-10939 GCA_007258455.2 Sequoia sempervirens | reverse complement strand
TTGGTTGCATACAAAGTGTTGGAGTAATTAGGACATCACTTGATAATTAATTGATCATTAATTAATTATTAAGTCCCTTTTACTTTATTCACTTGAGCTAAACTTAGGAGTGTTTTTTATTAATTAGATTGGACTAAATATAGGTGAAGTTGTCTCATTGCATGAGATTAAGACACTTATCACAATCTAATCAAATCCTCATCTAGGGTTTTTTTTCCTTCTATAAGGATTATCATTCATTTTAATCATAATTCAATTCAAATTAATTCATTACACAATCATTTTTTTCTAGATCATCTCTTCTCAAGGTTGCATGAACATAGCAATGGCTTTTTCTCTTCAGATGTGATAGGTGTTTTGGTTGCAGGTGATTTATGGGAGCTGTGGGATTCACTATCAACTCCAACATGGTATCAAAGCACTAGATCTATGACTTCATGTTCAAATTTTGAGAGGTCTGGTCTTGAGAGAAAAATTGGCTCATCCTAGGGCAAAATGGGCATCACCGTTGAGTTCAAAATGGCTGAAAACCTAAAGATTGTCTGTTGTTTCATCAAATTTGAAGAAGTTGAAAAAAATAGTAGCTAAGGATCTACAAATTTTTTGTATGACCATACAGCCTCAACTGCCATTACTCCTTCTCGTGCACAATAGGTATGATCACTTTTTTAAACATTCTGATTTTTATCATTTTTGTAGAAAAAAAAAAGCAAGAGTTTAGATAATTTTTTTTAAAAAGGGACATTTAATAGGGTAAGGTACCTCTCGTAACCTCTTGCAGGGTAAAAGTACAAACCTATGTCACACTTTATAAAGGAATCAACCAACACAAACAAAAATTCTCAACTTCGACCGCATAAAAGTGGTCTTTATGTTTTGAATTTCAAAATGATGCAAACTAATGAAATATAGAACTCTTGATGAAGCTTATTTGTGTAATTTTTTAATTTTTAAAAAAAAGTTATAATATTTTTTTATAAATTTAAGAGCAGATTTTGAATTGCTGAAAATTTTAGGAAAAAGTAACGTTGAGTTAATGCTAAGAAATAAATAGATTTTTTTTTTTTCCCTAAATTTTTTTATCATTTTCAAAAAACAAATTATACCCTTTTGAAGAGGATTCTCTCCTCCTGATTACATCATGTTCTTCAATTTTTAAATGATTTAGTATTTTTTGTTTATAATCAACCTCATTTTTTATTTTAACAACCTACTTGCATTATTTAAAATAAAAAACATATTAAAACTAATCAAAATATCAAAAAATATATATATTTGGATTCTTGACTCCAAGCTCTACAAAAGGGTATTTTTATTTTTATTTTTAAATCATTCTAATTGAAGAAATACCATGTTGAAGTGGAAAATTTTCAAGAATTTCTGGAAAAATATGAGATGGTTGCCAACAAGGTGTAGAAGTTGATAGTTCAACCTCACAAATCCCAATGAACACTTGCAAGCAAATAACTTGTCACCAAAGGAGATCAAGAGACACAAGAATGGTGATATGCTAAGTCACAAGATTTGCCAAATTTTTGGCATCAGATTCGAAATTCAGCAAATCTATAAAAAACTTATCAAATTCATAAAAATTCGCCAATAAATTCGTACGGAACAGAGACCCTTTTTTTTCAAAAATATATATTTTTAATATGTTTTTAGGGTTTTTGTTTCAATCTTCAGAGAAGAACATTCCAAATTGTGACCGATTCCTCAAAAAATCGTGAGAAACTGAAAAGAGCTTTTGGTTCGGTGTTTGAATCTATAACAGTGACCGACTGCATTGCTGAGCCTTCCACACACTGGGCCTTGGATTCACACGCTGTTGAGATTTCAGACGGATTCGTGAAGAAGAACTGTCTTTGCAAGCTGCAACTCGTCCGCGACTTCAAGCATCCGTGAAAACACTTCATGTCTCCATTAAATTTAGATTTTTTGTTTTTCAGACGTCTTAAATTATTATTAGGTTTTTCTGTTTTGTTTTTCACTTTATAAAATCTTAAAATATTATTAATTTTTTTTTTGTTTATAAAATTTTAAAAAACAATGTAAAAATTTTAATAGGTTTTTAAAGTTTTTTTTTATTTAAAAAAGAAATCTATATTTTATAAAATCTTAAACAAAATGTTATATTTTTATTATGCTTTTTTGAAGTTTTTTTATATTTAATATTATTTTAAACAACAATCTTATATTCTTAATTGAATTATGACATTAATTAAAAGTTTTAAAATTATTTTATTTATATTTAGTATTATTTTACTTCACTTATTAATCATATGTTTTTTAAATATAAATCAATTTAATATTTTTTTAATAATTAATTTTTTAATGATAAAAATAAAAAATTACTATTTAAATAAAATCTAGCACTTTTAATTATTATCAAGCCTTATAGCACTTGGGATCTCAGTGCCATAATATAAGCAAAGTCTAATTTTAATATATATATATATATATACCTACAATCTCGTGCTAATTCAAGAAAACTGTCATAATAACACTTTAATATTTTATTATTTAATAATTATATTTAAAGTTCAATAGTTTTAATTTATTAATATAGTATCATTAGTTATATTTATTAAAAAGAAAAAAAATTACATAAGGTGAATTTGATCCGAATTTTATACTTGTCGAATTTTTTCCTTGCCGAATTTCATCTGAATTTCATTGTTGCCGAATTCGAATTCGAATTCGAATCTTGTGACTTAGGTGATATGCAAATATGAAGCAAAAATGCATTACCCGAGAAGTTAATAATTATAAAGAGATCAATCCTTAAGAAAGGAGATCAAAACCCTAAAGTGAAAACCCTAGGAAGAGGAGTAAATTAGCATGTGACAGGTTTCAAGATCATAATAAACGAGATGACATGACTAATTTAATAATGCAAAATAAAGATTCATAAGTTTGGCTTAAGTGAAATAAAGTAAAGGTGACTTAATTAATTAATCAAGTAAACAACCTATTACTCTACCACCCCCACTTAAGATGAACTTAGGGAGAAGCTAAAAAACTAAGGACAAAATGCATGAAAGCAAAGATGGGTCCCGACAAACAAGGCCAGATGAGGTACCCATGTACAAATGTAAAAGATCTCTCACAACAAGAGAAAAGGAGAAAACCTCATGGGAAAAATTCCTCTCCAAAAGAGAGAAATACAAGTGAAGGACTAAGAAGCCTCCAAACAAGAGTGAAGGACTAAGAAGCCTCCAATCAAGAAGAAATTGTCCCAAAAGATAGGAACAAAGGATGAACATGAAGAACACCACTGAAGCATGAAGAAGTTGCAAACACTGTCATAGAATGACTATTGAAATGTTGAAAGAAAAAACCTCTCTGAAACAAATGATGATCAAGATCAAGAAGACAAGAATTTGCATGAGTGCCCTCAATGACACTACTCGAATCTGGTGGCAAACCAAGGCAAAACATCTGAAACTTGAAGATACAGATGGCACAAGTACCAATAGTCTTAAGAGTTGATCAAGTGAAAATGGAAGGTCGCCTCCAGAAATAGGAATGCAAGAGTGTCCATATGGTAAGTGCTCTCACCAAAATGCATGGGTAACCAGCCACTACATCCGCCTAGTACATAGGAACAAATACTATATACATAGCTCACTCCAACGCGAAACCAAAGAAGCATTAACACCAACAGTAGAAACCCCCCATAATGCTGACAAGGGAGAGGTATGACAGGTACATTGAAACCGAATGCCTTAAAGTAGTGCATGAAGAGGAACCAAGAACTATGAATAGTGATCCTAGACCTGCACAAACATAAAGAACAAACACATAATTAGTCCCATATGCAAGTTAGAAACAACATTCCCCATGAAATCCATTTGAAATGCAAAAAAGAAAAGAAATATCATGAAGAACACAAACAAAAGACATCAAATCCTATTTAATGCAAATAAAATCTCAATCCCATGGGGGAATTGGTGCCATTTTCAAGTGGAAAATGGCCCTTTCCCAACTCCTTGCAAGCTTGAATGATGATCGGTGAAGATTTGATGCTCCTTGGTGAAATTTCTGCATAACCTAGCTATGAAAATATGAACAATGGATGAACAATGGATGAACAAATTCAAAATCTCAAGATAATGACTTTGCATAAAGTTGTGAATCCAAAATCCAAATGAGGGCCTCTTATTTATAGATGAAAGAGATGGAGGATGAGGCAAAATGGATGAATGTGGGACAAAAGACCAACCAATAGCATAAAGCCACTTGTCAACATGTGAGTGGACAAAAGTGGAGCACATTTTGGTCATTGTGCAATTAAATGCAATTAGGTGGAATTTCAAAATGGATGAAATGACAAGTTGGAGGGAGGAGAAAATGAAGTTAATGCCACTTGGCTCAAGGCAAAGGACATGTAAGAAACTTAAATACCTTGTTGGATGTACAAACCCTTTTGAAGGGATTTTTTAAACTTGGAGAATATTCCCTTTTGATGCCTTTTTGAAAGAAATTGAAGATTTAATAAATCAATTAAAAAAAAATTCATGATCAAGTTGCAAAAGCTATAGGATTTGATGGATTAAGATTGGCATTAATCAGGCGGGGGCCCTAGCTCGGTTGGCTAAGTAATTCCGTTGCGGCTCTGCTGGTCACGAGTTCTAGTCTCCCAGATCGCGGGTAAGTGCAGGAGGCGTGGCCAGCCAGTAGGTCCGCGTTAAAAAGTTTACAGGCGCCTTTGCGGAGTTTATAGAGGTGGAGTGCTACCCGATTCTACTTGATCTAAAAAAAAAAGATTGGCATTAATCAAGATTTAATTAATTAAGAGAGAGATTAACTGATTTGACTATTTGATTTAGATGTTTGGATTAATTTAAATCAAAATGAGAGGAATATGATTTTAGACTTAATTAAATAAGGATTTGATTTATTTAATTAAAAGGGATGATGTTAGATTAAATCAAATAAAGATTAATTTATTTAATTTAATAGAATGACTTTAGAGATTAATTAAATAAAATGAATTATTTAATTAAAAGGGAAAGATGACATAATCAGATAAAATTATTTATTTAATTAAGAGATGAAATATGATGAGTTTAATTAAATAGAGATTATCTAATTAAATGATTAGCAAAGGAGATGATTCAGGATGAAATAGTGTTAGTAAATCAGGATTAGGTGTATAGGATCAATCAGTACATTTTTTGTGTCTACATTTTCCCCTCTTTGAAGCAATGTACCCGCTACGTTAGTTCAAAGAATAACCTAGTCATGATCAAAATTCAAAAAAAAACAATTTTTTTCAAATGCCCCACTGTTGCCCCAGTGAAAGAATTATGCTGGTATACTTCCCCCTCGAGAGATCGGACAAAAATTTGGATTTTTGGGTGATCTCATGAAAAAGAGGACAAGGTGCCCGACAGGTCCAAAAAGGGTCCAAGATGCCAAAAACATGTCAAAATGAGAAAAAAATGATGCAAAATGACCTTTGATTGGGCGAAAACGGGATCGGGGGTCCAAAACCCTAGTTGGACGGCTAAATAGGGTCAAAAAACCCTAGTTTTCAAGCTTAAATAGGCCTCGAGGGGCCACTTCCAATTCATTTGCACATTCAGCCCTTAGAGATTTAGCACTTTTGAGTTCTGACCATTGTTCGAGATGGCGCAACACGTGCTTCCATGACACATTTCTGTGTATGCGAGTGTACCAACGGCTTCTAGGCACAAGGCCACCAGTATGTGACCCTTACCTAACTTGTTTTTTTCATCTTTCATGTGCATTAATTAGGGTCCAAAGGTCAAACAAGTCAAGTGGCGCTGTTTGGCGGCATTAAAAGCCTTGAATCAACACCGTGCGGCCTTAAAGTGTGCCACTTTTGTGTGATGTGCCGCAGTAGTCCAGTTTAGAGTTTAGGGTTTAGCATTCAAAGTTCACCACCTTTGCAAGTAGCGTCGTGGTGGTGCAATTAGGAATTTAGGTTTAGGGGCCAAATTGATCTATGATTAAACTGTGACATCGTGGCACAGTTTGGAACTTTTAGGTCTCCAGCGACACAGTTTAGAATTTTCAAACAATGATGCATATGCAAATAGTGACGCATTTGTTTTTTTGGTTGTGAAAACTCCAATTGGATCCCCATTTTTTTACGAAACTTGATGCAGTGACTTTTCTGATGCAGGAGGACATGGAGCGAGTACACTCACAGGAGCACAGGTCCTCGATTCTAAGCAGATTGACTCAAAATCCTAGTTTTCACGAGTTGTTGCAGGAGCACCTTGGTGTGATTGGGCTTTGGTATGTCGCATTGAAAGCCTTGAATCAGCACTGTGTGACCTTAAAGTGTGCCACTTTTGTGTCATACGCCGTAGCGGTCCTGTTTAGAGTTTAGGGTTTAGCATTCAAAGTTCACCACCTTTGCAAGTAGCGCCACAGTGGTGCAATTAGGAATTTAGGTTTAGGGGCCAAATTGATCTACGATTAAACTGTGACATTGTGGCGCAGTTTGGAACTTTTAGGTCTCCAGTAACACAGTTTAGAATTTTCAAACAATGACACATATGCAAACAGCGACGCATTTGTTTTTTTGGTTGTTAAAACTCCAATAGGATCCCAATTTTTTTATGAAACTTGATGCGGTGACTTTTCTAATGCAGGAGGACATGGAGCCAGTACACTCACAGGAGCACAGGTCCTCGATTCTGAGTAGATTGACTCAAAATCCTAGTTTGCACGAGTTGTTGCAGGAGCACCTTGGTGCGATTGGGATTTGGTATGTCACATTGAAAGCCTTGAATCAGCACCGCGCGGAGGCATTGAAAGCCTTGAATCAACACTGTGCGGCCTTAAAGTGTGCCACTTTTGTGTCATACGCCGCAGCGGTCCAGTTTAGAGTTTAGGGTTTAGCATTCAAAGTTCACCACCTTTGCAAGTAGCACCATGGTGGTGCAATTAGGAATTTAGGTTTAGGGGCCAAATTGATCTACGATTAAACTGTGACATCGTGGCGCAGTTTGGAACTTTTAGGTCTCCAGTGGCATAGTTTAGAATTTTCAAACAATGACGCATATGCAAACAGCGACGCATTTGTTGTTTTGGTTGTGAAAACTCCAAATAGGATCTCAATTTTTTTACAAAACTTGATGCGGTGACTTTTCTGATGCAGGAGGACATGGAGCCAGTACACTCACAAGAGCATAGGTCCTCGATTCTGAGCAGATTGACTCATAATCCTAGTTTGCACGAGTTGTTGCAGGAGCACCTTGGTGCGATTGGGCTTTGGTATGTCGCATATGCCCTAGCCATCAGGACACACTTGAGGATGATGACAGCATTAGCAGAACAATGTCACAGTGAGACATCCTCATTTCACTTCCCTACAGGCAAGATGACAATGACCTTGGAGGATGTGTGGCGTATTCTTCGTTTGTTGATCCATGGAGAGTGAGTTATCTATGATGTGGACCCTGGGATAGAGGCCTACTACAAGGTCATGGGCATTAATGAGGTCATTTTTGCTGAGGGACAAATCGAGTTAGAGCGGTATAGGGCTTCAGTGCCGACATTCAGATTGATTGTAGCATCCATCATCTCAGGGCTTGTGGCACCAGATCGGCGCGACCAATATTTTAGTCCAAGATGGGGTCTTACTTGGGAGTGGAAGCTCTGACAGAGAGAGTGTTTTGCATGGGGGCCAGTGATGTTGGCCTTCCTCTATCATGACTTACACGAGTTTGCATATTGTGATAGCAGGGCTATTGGAGCAGGAGTCACACTCTTACACATTTGATCTTGGGAGCACATTACAGTGCTTCGCCCACGAGTCACTTTGGTTGACATGGAGCCAAATGACCTAGCCGTCTAGAGATATAAGGGGGGATTGACATTTACACATACAGGGACAACTGACATCCATTACTGGCAAAGGGTCATCGATGAGATGACCATTTTTACTTGGAGGCCTTGGATCGGCATGCCTACCTGGTACGATGATGTTCAACAACTCTTCTTTTCCAAACAAGACAGACTCATGCAGGGCAGGGTGTATACGATGATAGAGCGTTATCTGCTAGACCGGGTTGCTAGACAGTTTGGAGATGTGCAGGACTATCCCAATGACTAGTACATGGCCATATTTGTGTGTACCACAAGGGAGACCACATGGGGTCGCATGATCCCTCTAGAGGAGGCAGTTGATTCCTTCAGATAGCTGGTGGCAAGGCCATGGCCATATGATTAGGGACAGGCGGACCCAGGGACTACTTAGGCATATCGAGATTAGTTTTGTCCGCCGGTTAGATTGACAGTGCCTGGTGCATTAATACCATGATGGAGACCTCGAGGTCGATCAACAGGGTGGGGTTGGGGGAAAGGAGGCAGAGGAGACGGAGACGGTGACGGTGACGGAGGCAGAGGAGGAGGTGGGCCACCTCTAGATCAGAGGGGATAGAGAGACTAGGTGCCTAGAGATCAATAGAGAAATGGAGACAGGAAGTCGAGAGATGGGGATAGGAAGTCAAGAGACCAGCAGTAGCAGCCACCACCACCCAAGCTGGACTAGAGAGATGCATTGATCCAACAGTTGTAGGCACAAGTTGCCACTTTGACAGCTGAGAGGGATCGGGTGAGAGTTGAGCTAGTTCAGGTCGTCCATCAGCGACAGGTCATCGAGTTATAGCTGGCACAGGAGACCAGGAAACGCTAGCAGCTAGAGGCCACACAAGGCAGGACCGTCCTCACTAGGATGTACCGTGAGGAAGTCATGGAGGTATAGTATTACAAGGTACATTATCATCAGGCAGTACCATGAGCAGCTCAAGCACTAGGCTTCTCACAGCAGATAGGGCAGAGGCAGGATTAGCCCGAGAGACAGTTGGGTGAGGCAAGCAGCCATTAGGGCTAGCCTCAACATTTTTTATTAGAGACAACATTCTTTTTGAGATCCACGAGCTCCATTTTTGATAGCCTCATGGGCGATTGTATTATATTGATTGATATACACACATGATCCTGATTCTTGTACCATGACAGTTGTATTATTATTTTGATGGTATATGAGATGATATGGTTCGATTTGATGTTTGATGATGTGTTCTATCTTATTTATGCATGATGGATGGATTCATTTAATTTCCTATATGTGATGTTCTATATGTGATGCGATGACTTCTATCTTATTTGATGTGTGTATGCTTTTTATTCTATGTGATGTTATGATGTGATGCAGTGATTATGCAAATGTTTATGGATGGATGTATTTCTTTTTCAATATCTTTCTATGCACTTTTTATGTTGATGCATGGATGGTGCAAATGCAAATGGTTTAAAATGCTTAGACTAACAAATCTATATTATGCACCTAATGGATGATGATGATAAAATGTATGAGATGCAATGGCATATTCTTTTTCTTTTTCAATATCTTTCTCATGTATATGGATGACATGATGATGCATATGATATGATGCGATAATGCTTGTATATGATGCAAATGATATGATATTTGTATATGTGATAAAGCAATGGATGCTTTAATGATGCATATGATATGATTTAATAATGCCTATGCAATGACACTTTTATGTCTATGCAATGAATGCAAATGTATGGTTTATGAGATGCTTAGAATAACCAATCTATATTACGTAATGATGAAATGCAATGCATGTGAGATGTTTCTTACATGATATAATATGTAGTATTATGTTGATGGTTTGTGGATGTAGGATGGACGCATTAGTGATGATTTGTGATTAACTATCATGGTACCATGTTCGCACGGAGAGAAGCATGAAGAAATAAGAGAATCCAGCAAGTCAACTTTATTATAGATGATGATGACAATGATGATGATGATGATGATGATGATTTTCTTACCAGGAATTGGGACTTTAAAAGGGCTATTTACCTTATGTTTGATAACACATAGGCACAATGCATCAAGGTATAAAGGACCAGGAGGTGTTGCACCTAGTGTGATGGACTTTGACTCAACAATCAGATAGGAGTACTCCTATTCACACCTGACATACGAAACCTTATCCAAAATGCAATTTATATATTCCAAATGTCTCAGACTAAAAAATAGAAAGGAAAGCCTTCCTATGTGGTCAACAAGACACCTAAAACACCCTCCCTACACCCAAACAAAGCACGTATGACCAAGGTTATATTACAAGAACATCCAACAAGCACAACATATAAAAAGATAATGATTGTTGCCCCATTACTTTCTCTCTAAATCCTTTTGTTTCGACATCATTGAGAGGTCATCGAAATGAGTGCAATAAGATAAGCTAAAAGACAAAGATAAAGTAAACAAACAAGCTAATGTTCTTCATATTGCTAGCCAAGACTAAACTACGGTGATGCCTAATGTTGATGTCCATTGTAGGAAGGATGCATCCTAGGACATGATGTTACTAGATGATTTTGGGATTGATTGGATGATTAGCTATTAGTACCAAGAGTTGACCAACTTGTTTACCTACTGACCTAGACTTGAGACCATGACGTTTTTAGTTTTCACTTGTAACCTGCTAGACTTGTTTCTGACTATTTCACCAAAGGTTGAGGGTGATGATGATTTATTATGAGTGATGTTTATTGCGGGTCAAAACAAGATGAGATGGATGGATTTTTTTGGGCTTTTTGAAATGTTTTGAGGTTGTTTTTGGTATTTTTGAGATTTTACAAATGTTTTGATTTTCAATTTTCCAATGTTTTGGGGTTTTCTGAGATTTTGACCAAAAATCTAACTTAAAGACCTATCCCAGGGGTCTCGGGAGCTAATCAACAAATTAGCCTTGCCTACGTTATACATGTAGAGACCACGTAGTTCGAATGGCATAGACTTGATTATTGATGAGATATGAACAAATGGATTGTCAGTTTATTATGACAGACTCCTAAAGGACTGACCTAAGTGTCTCAGGGGATGATCAAAGATCAACCTTGCCTATGTTCAAAG
>VDFB02025608.1:21661-46245 GCA_007258455.2 Sequoia sempervirens | reverse complement strand
AATTAAAATAAGTCACTCAAGTAATTAAATAAACTACCATTAAGATTTCCTAAATCCAAATAAATCAATAACTCATATATAAAATACATCATTTAAACATAATTCCAATTACAAAACAACAAGGAATTAAACTAAATGATTAACTTTCAGTTTCACAACTACTCATAATAATTAACTCAATTTTCACAATTAAAATAATCAATCATTAAAGGATAACTATCGTGCTTGCATGCATCTAAAGCAATAATATCCATCTAAATAAATACCCTTCTTAAATAAAACAATAATACATGCTTGAAATACTCCAACTTAAATATACTTCCACTTACAAACCATGCAGAAATTAAAACTAGTTGTTTAACTCCAATTTCACAAATACACATAAATAAAATCTATTTCTCTTATTTTAAAATATTTCATATTAAAATATCTAATTGTGCATTTGAATGCGCCTATTTTTCAATTATCTATTTAAATAAATATATATATATTGATAATATATATATATAATATATAATATACATATTATAAATAATATATATTATATAATTTATATTTTATATTTTAAAAAGAAAATATATTTAAAAAAAAAAAATCCACATCACACAGGGCAGACGAAGGTTGTACAGAGCACAGCCTTTACAAAGGTTGGCTAGGTTGGCTGCATACGCAGCCATCCCCATAAGGGGGTTGCGGCTCGTGAGGCAATGTTGGATGCGCCTGATCCCATACGTAAGGCCCTACCTTGTGTGTGACTCATTCTACTCCATATTCTTATGTGCATTCCTATAAAAAAAATGTTAAACAGATTCAAGGTGATAAGTAAAGTGACTATGTGTTGTCATTTATTAGTTCTAGTTGGTATCATGTGGTTATTGTTACTTCCTAGATGCAATAATTAACCCTATTTAAACATTTAGTATGCTATCATAGTAAACAATTCTTGAACTCATTAAATTGCTTCCTTGAAAATAACTCTCTACACGCTTGTGTTGATTCCTCTAGAATTAGAGTTTCTTCTAAATTGAGTCACTATTTGTCATTGTTTAACTCTATGGAAAGTGGAGGATGCATTTTGGATTGATGTATGTAGTTTCATATTTAAAAATAAGAAGTATGATAATAGTTTGATGCTACCCTGTTCTCCAACTAGGGTTTAACCCAATTGTTTAGATATTTTCTTAACAACATTAATATTGTGGATATGATAGTTATTGTGGATATCTTCAACTATGTTATGTAAGCCATGTAGGTTATATCACATTATAATGATTTTGTGTTTTGTATAAGCCATATCATCTTTGCCACTTATTACTCCAGCTTGCCAATACTATGAAAAATATTAATATTGAGTATGTGCAACATAATTCATATTATATATATTTCTTGAATGTAAGCTATTTCATTTCTTATTGTAATACAAGAGATTATTTAAAAATCCTAGCAAGTTCCTTTTGGGATATCAATTAATTTCAAGGTTATCATAATTAGCATATCCAATATATACAATGTATATTATAATATATCTCATTTTGGTTTATAGTTAATTATACTTGGAAATCTACTCAATATTTGAGTAGTGGCAGTATTCAAAATGGTCAAGCGAGATTAGTTTTACAGTAACTATTTCTTAATCAGGTCATGTACCTCAACCAAGAAATAAGCCCATTGATTTTTCATTCATTATGCAAGATTCTAAGCCCACATTGTTGAATTAAACAAATTGATAAAATCAAACACCTTAGGAAAAGCTTCCATATTATTTTATATTTATATTTGTGGCAATGAATTCTTGGATTCATAATTAAATAATACAATATAAACTCCATAGCTCTGGTATGTGCAAGTTACATTAAAAAGAGTAAGAGAACTTAAATGCTATATAAGTCATGTTAGATAATTAGTTGGTGTAAAAGATTGTGGAAAATTTTTCTTTCAGCCCAAGAGTCAAAGAGTTATCATGTATTACTGAGAGCAAAAAAGATTATCATATCATCCTTTAGCAAATGGAAATGATTGAGGCATGCTACTATAAATGCTCGTACCTCTAAACAGGTAGAGGAATTAATGGAAAAGAATATAGTTGTCGCTTGTCTGGCCTTATCAACTAGAATTTCCATCAGCGAATCAACAAGAATAAGTGCATTATAATGAGCTATCTATAGCATTTACTAAAATTTCTGCCACCACGTTAAGTCTACAAGAATTTTCTGGTTGATGCAATGGCAACATAAATGAGGCATAAATGCTATTGGGCCACGGGATTTATCGAGGCATGTAGAGCCTAGAAAAAGGAGGCTACCTGAGAAAAACAATTAAATTCTCACCAGATGACCAGGTTGAGGGATGATGTAAGCACTATGATGAGGAGGAGAGGCGTGTGTTAGGGGTCACTGGACTGAATTAGAGAGCAACAGTGGTGCAAGGCGTACATAGTTTTAGGGAGACTTTATTTGTATATCATCTATCTTCTTGTTTTTTTTGGAAGGGCATCAGAAAGCATTCATTCCGCTAGGAGGGAGCAACAAAAATGATTGGATTTAGTTCTCATTGCGGTTGTTAATGGGGTTGTGCATTGCTTGATTGAATCCTGAGGGTTAATATATTAAAGCGGAGGGGGTTGAGATCATGGAGGAATGATTGGCATATGGGTTTTGGCAGTTCATGCTCATCAAATCTTCCAATACCAGATGAGGAACGACTTTAGCAAGTAGGTTCTATATATCTACTTCATCTTTGCAATTTACTTGATGTTTTCTAAGGCCTTTTAGAAGAATTGTATTTGCAGAACTCCTGCAATCAACACATCTTTGAGAAAACATTTCTTTGAAGTGTTATGTTAATCAAGTTTAGTGTCTTGTCCATGCTTCCTCATTTTTGCATACTTGTCTACCATAGCTGCATTTTGCTATAGATGGATCGTCATACCCTGTCTCAAAGCTTCCATGCTGGCTCAGACAGTGAGGATCGTAAAAGTTGAGGAGTTTGTCTCTATACCTATAAACGGTATTTGAATGAATGTCTATGAATCCTATCATTAAACCCATTTCTTGTGCTTATCCTGCAAATATTGTTCCTTGAAACCACAATTCTTTGAGGCATTCTGTCATGCAATTTGTGTGCCCTGTCTATGCTGCTATATTTTGCAAACTATATTTTGTCAAACCAATTTCATGTGCCTTGCCTATGCTTCTTCATTTCGCATGCATGTCTACTAGCGCATTCTATCAAATAGCTCTGTACCCTGTTTAAAAAGGAAAGAAATAACAAAAAAAGCTCCCATTTTCGTGCAGGCAGAGAGGACGCTAAATAAGGTTGCGAAATTTGGCTTTACATCCTGCCATCCTAATTGCTCAAAAAGTTCTAAACCCTCTTCAATGAAGCTATTATGTACATATCCTGCAATCATTGCATATCAACGGCCACATTTCTCTTAGGCTTTTTGTCAAACAGTTCACGTGCCTTGTCAATGCGTCCTCATTCTGCATGCATATCTGCTAGGGCAGATTACAACTGCTGCAATCCACAAGACCAATCTCTTTGTAGTATTTTGTCAAACAATTCTCTTGATGAGTTTTTCTTCTCTCATTTTTGCCTGCATGACTACCAAGGTAGTCGCAACTACTAAATTTAGAGTTAGAAGAGTTGTCTATATGGATGGAATATCTTAATTTCATGACAATGTCGCTTGATTTACTTGTAGAAAAATTATTAAGAAAGCTGATAATAGTGCCTTTTTGAGTGTGATATGATAATGAACTCTTAATTATTATTTTTGGTATCAAGCTACACTAATTATATCTAATGACATTAAATTTTAGATAGTTTTATGAAAGTGCAATAAGAGATCTAAAATGCTAATGAACTAAATTATATATTGATGTATGAGTAATTAATTTTCTAAAATATCAATTTATCAAAAATAATTAATACTCTTAAATTCTAAATAGATTCATGAATAACAAAATTTACACTTGAGAGATTGATCATTAAGTATGACTTATAAGTATAAGATCAATTTAGTTATTTTAGGATTGGTTCCTAATCCTTGATAAATAGAGTTTGCAATGGTATTTTCTTATCACATTAATGTCACTTTCTAGAGGGGTGATTGTCAGTCTTTTAGTTTAGTATTGAAGTATTTGGTTAAATTATATGTGTTTACGTGATTGTGTTAAAATAGAATTTAAATGATGGAATAAAATTCTTAATTGATTCACATTAAATCAAGATAATAGTAATTGGTACGATGAATCCATGCTATTTCTGATGACTTAATTATAAATATCACTTCAATGAATATCTTGGATGGATTGAAATGTGTGTAAACGCGTTGCTTCTATTGCTGCCCTTAATTGACTTAGTGTTCATTTTTAATTCACCTAGAATTTATAAAGTGTGTATAGTGATGTTTAAATTTAGGCTTGTGTAGTATTATGAAGCTATTTTCTTGGAAAGGGAAAACAAACCTCACAAATCTACATAGGAAAACAATGTGGAAGAGTGATAAATATACTAAAGGTTTATTGAAAAAATTTGTTAAGTTATTATGGTAAAAATGATGGAACCAAGGATTCATCATGTAGCCTTTGACATGAACAAGCATATGTTTTCTAAAATAAACCTATATGTGACAATAAATGATATTGTAAAATTAAAATGCTTTTATATAACCTAGTTCACAATTTATACCCGGTACAATGCATTATGAGTAGAACATATTTAACCTTGCATAATATTGTAGTACCCTCTTATGTTGTGCTTCTAATATAAAAGGAGTGGTAGGAAGGTTATGGAGGGGATGTTTCAAAATCATCACGAGGCCCAAGTAATGTGTGGCTTAATCTATGGTGTGAAGACTTAACTAGGTATGCCTGAACTTGTTTTATGTGTTACAGCTTTATATTTTAGTTATCATCTAATTGATGCAAACAATAGTTTGAAATAAGAATAATACTTAAATTATAAGAGAGATGAAGTGAACATTCAGTTGGTTGAGTAATCATAATTAATGAAAGTAGGATCTAGATCATTCTTATGGTTTTTTGTTTAAAACCCTTGGGTTAATTTTGTGTTGTTTTGGTCGTACTAAATATTTAGTCACTAATATGTTACCTTGTGGCATTGTTCATGCCAATATGGGTATTTATGTCTATGCTCCATATTCCTCTAGTATATCCTTAACGAGTTCTCTGAACCTCGGCTTCACCTAAGTGGGTGGCAGCCGACTGCAAAACTGTCTGGGGTAATGGACCCTAGAAAGGGTTGTGTACCCACTTCTTTTCTTTAGCGTATAATAAATGTGTTAGAGGCATAATATGAAGTTGAGTAGAGAATTGAGTTTAGAGTATGTCAATGTTATTGTGTTATGAGTGTGACAGTGTTAGATTCATCCTTGAACTTAAGGGTTACCCCTTTACTATCGAGCCATGGGTGAGATGGTTGAAGTCCAATTGTCGAACTACGATTCCTCTGCAAATTATATATGTAGGCAAGGCCGTCAGAAACGAGCCCCCGAGGAATTAGGTCTGGCCCCTAGGCTTGTTCTCTTATTGAATATACTTAAAGATACTATTGAAAATATATATTATATTTGCATAACTTGTGACTTGATCTAAGTTTGTGATTATGGATGAGTTCGTGGAACTAATAAAGTCTACCTTGGTGATGTGGATTCCATGTCTCCATTTGTTTCCCACCCTTGATTGTCTAAGAAATTTAGTATCCGACTAAAATATTATAGTTTATAATTGGTCAAGAGTTGTACGCTCTCATGCAGTATACCTTTTTGGTAGCAAACTTTGAGAGTTTTGTAAGCGTATGTGAACGAAATTTGAAATTTGTGTTTTGTTCTTAACTGTATTTTGGTGGAAATTTCTAGGCATTACATTTGCAAAACCTACATTTTTGTTGAGCTATAGCCACATTTAGGAAACCGCTCATGTTTGAGTTTTTCAACCATCGATCAACTTTGGTGACTACGGGTTGTGGATTGTAGTAGTTGTTTTGTACTCATATTTTTATTGCCTTTCACGAACATTTTTTTGTTCAATTATAGCCACATTTAGGAAAAAGCTTGTGTTTGAGTTTTCTTGGGCCACCAATCAACTTTTGTGAATAGGATTGTGGATTGCACTTTAGTTATGCATTTTATATGTGAATTTTCTATTGCCTTTTGCGAACCTTCATTTTTTGTTGAGTTATAGACGCAATTAGCAATCGCTAATGTTTGAGTTTTTGTAAGGCATCGATCAACTTTGGTGACTACAATTGTGGATTGTATTGTAGTTGTGCATTTTGTACGCATGTTTTTAATTGCCTTTAATGAACCTTCATTTTTTTGAGTTATAGCCGCATTTAGAAAAATACTCAATTTTGAGTTTGTGTGCCATCAATCTAAGGCATACATAATGGAATCCTTTGCTTGACAATATTCATAAGTGATGAGGGTCATGCAATTAAATCTTAACCATGGACCATCACCCAAGTTCCCGACCAATGTAAGGAAAGTACAATATCTACAAGATTTTTTCAACATATTATTTTTACGTTTTATGATAAAAATGAAACCAAAAGATTATTACCCTCAAATATTTGAAACTCAACTAGCTCTCTAAATCCTTTTCTACTTAGTGTTTAAAACCTTCTAAATAGTACATGCCCAAGATTTTCAATATTCATAGCATAATTGTTTTAAGACTAGATTAAAATATTTTGATAAAGATTTGGAGAAAACTAAGTTTTTGGTTGTGACTTAGTCCATTCTTTACAAATAAAGTTAAGGATAATTGGGTTTTAAGAATAGATTTATAACTCCTTGTTGTCCATGGTTACAAATTATTATGCATATTAAACTACATCCTTTTTTTTTGTTGCATAGTTTATTTTAGAAATTTATATTTTTTAAATCTAGAAAATAAAAAAATATAAAAAGGGGAAATATGAACTCTAATGTATTTCAATTCAAAAGAAAAGCATTGCTATTATAGAAATATATCAATGAGTTGTGCATTTATATTTATTTTAATGAAACTTGTATTTTTGTCCTAGCTTTGAAATTTATTATATTATAAGCTCAAAATTTAAAAAAAAACCTAGATTACATTTTAGGGAAAAACGTTGTAGAAATAGTTTATTTTTCTATGTCTTTGTGTAAATGTGAAATGATCAAATCCTTTTGACCTACATATAAATCATTATGTTTTATCTAAAACAACATTAGTGAACAAAAATATATATTGATTCATTATTACATTAATAGTGTGAATTGGTTTGGTTCATGTGACGATGTACATTTATCTTTGTTCTTCGCAGTATAGGAGTATCTAGATTAGGTTTTGTTTAGTTATATAATTTTGTAATATAACTTTATATCAAACCTTGAGAGAAATTTAATTTGAAATACATTTAGATAATCATGCTTATTGTATAGCTTCCCCTATGTCCAATCAATTGATGTAGATAACATACATACAACTTAACGGACCTACAAATCCTAAATTAAGCAATCCATTATCCTAGGGGTGCTTCATTAATCTATCAACTAGGGAATCATAATCTTGAGATGATGTTGGCATTGTATGTGCAGCTAAGAATCCTAAACCATCTTAATCGATCGAGTACAAGTAATTTAACAAAATTAATTTCATCTAAAGGCTTCCTAACTTGAAATAACTCCTATATAGAAACATAAGATAAACTAATACTAGTTGTTGTAAGTGACCTTAGTAACTACTGCGAGTGATTATCCCTTCACAAACTATAATTAATGACTCTCTATGGCACAACACGACCCATTTCAACTAATTTATTAATAGAATTCAACATAATGTAAATTGAAAACTACAATTCAAAATTTACAATATAGCATTTGACATAATGTAAACTAGAAACTTCAATTCACAATCTAACTGATAATCTAAGCTAACATGGATTTTGCAGTACCTCAAGTGGCCCTTGCTTAAGCTTCTACAACCCACAATGTCTTCCTTCAAATACTAACTCATAAATTCATGAAACTAAAGTATCCTTCTTTATTGCAATTCAAACATACACAAAACTTCACAATAGAGTATAACAAGTCTTAGATTCAATATATTTCATGTAAAGATCTAGCTAGTTGGTCTCTCACAAGATCATCCATATATATAGGGTCTATGAGAGTCCTCTTATTCTAAAACTGAAAACAAACTATGAGCAACTATCAATTCTTCCAAAAACATAGGAAGAGGAGGAAGAGGACCATGTCTTTAACTTAATAGAAAAATAAAATCAAGTGGAAGTAAGAGTGTTAGGTCTGATAAGGACTCTATACCAATTAAGAAGATTTGTTGTAATTAAAATCATGCCTTAATAGGATTAATTTTACTATAAGTTGTTATCCATTGTTAGAACAAGCCTCATATTTCTTCCATGATTTATTAATAGCATAAAGTAAAAAGATGGAGTGACCAATGAATATTCATGTTTGCATTCTCATACCATCACCTACATCATCTTCAAGAAATATGCATGTGTTGTAGTTGATCTCCTCCTCTAGCTATGTTAAGTTGGCATCCTTTTGTTCTGGGTTGAGAATCCTTTTACTGCGGGTTGACAGGTTCTTCACTATAGGGGTCAGTCTTATTCCAAAAGCATTTTTTTATTAATAACAATTATAATTAATTATAAAATTCTACTAAATCCCATAGAAATTCAAAGATCACAAAATCATTCATCAATATAGTGTATCATCTTCAATGCTTTTAAATACTTAAACTATATGGAAAGGTTTGGAAATGTCTTTGAAACTTAGCAGAAATAAGATTAAAAATATTTCTAGGGCTCATCATCCCCCAACTTCGCTTTTTGCTTTTCGAAAAGTAGCTTAGGGTCTTTGGTTGTATTGCAATGCAACTTCCTTGTATTATATTGTGCTAGTGACCCCTTCACCCCACTTCAAATAGAACCCTTTTTGCTCTATTATTTTCTCCCATCTAGCCCGCTTTGTTGCCCTATCTCATCTCTTCTTCCTATCCAATGTGGAATTGGAAACAAGAGAAAAGGAGGATGGAAACTTAAGGAGAACCAAGTGATACGATTTTCAAGGGAGATTGTGATATATTTGTGAGCTCTTTTAATTGTTGCCAAGTAGTTGAAGATTGAATGAGGCTCCTTTTTCAACTATGGTGTTAATTCCTTCCATTTGTCTTGAGAGAAGTTAAGTTCTTCTCTCCATGTCCCTACTACTAGTTCTTGAAACCTTTTATAGTCCTCCCTGCATTCCAAAATCTTTTTCTCCACCCACCATCTTTCTACCAGGTCAACCCATTCCTCTACCATCCATCTAGGATCTTCTACCTCTACTTTGATAAGAAGGGGAAATGACTTCTCCCTTTCATTGTAATCACTTTGCATTTTTCCTCTCTAATGTTCATTCCTAATGAATGAGACCATTGCCTTGATTTGAACATCTCCCACAAAGATAAGTGGGTTCCAAGTAGTGTCATAGGGAATGACTAGATTATGCAAGTAAAATTCAAATAATTAGTCTTGTATATTTTGTTGAAGTTGGGAAAAATCTCCACAACTCCCAAGGATCACCTACAATCAAACACGTGTCACAAAAAGAGAGAATAGCAAAGCTATGTAGGCCAAGAGCTATTGATCCAAAAAAGCACGAATCATTATGAATGTGCATCTTCTAATGATTATACAAAAGAGAATCCTTATAAAAGGATAATAAACCTAGAAACCCTAGGTGATGATAAAACAAGATCATGACATGTGTCCTCATCCTATGACATGAGACATATAAAGAACATGACTTAAGTAAGCTTAAGTAATTAGAGGAAAAGGAACCTAATAATTAAATAAATAAATAATTAGGAAATATATTTTACTCTAACACCCCCCCTTAAGTGAAACTTAGGGAGAAGCTCAAACCTCTAAAGATGAATGCATGATGGGTCTTGACAAACAAGGCCTGGTTAGGTACCCATGCACAAACAAAAGATCTCTCAAAATTGGAGAAAAGGAAAAAAACCTTGTGGGAGAAAACTCTCTTCAAAAGAGAGAAATACAAGTGAAGGACTGGAGAAGCCTCCAAACAAGAATTAAGGATGAAAAGCCTCTAACCAAGAATTGTCCCAAAAGATAGGAACAAAGGATGAACATGAAGAACACCATTGAAGCATGAAGAAGCTGCAAACT
Source organism: Sequoia sempervirens (assembly GCA_007258455.2). Lineage (NCBI taxonomy): Eukaryota > Viridiplantae > Streptophyta > Pinopsida > Cupressales > Cupressaceae > Sequoia > Sequoia sempervirens. The sequence continues at coordinate 36,054 of VDFB02025608.1, read as the reverse complement.
CTATCAAGAATGACTGATATAGTGTTGAAAGAAGAACCTCTGGTAAAATAGATGATGATCAAGATTAAGAAGACAAGAATTTGCATGAGTTCCCCCAACAACACTACTTGAATCAGATGGAAAATTAAGTCAAAACATCTAGAACTCGAATATACAAATAACATAGGTGCCAAAAGTCTAAAGAACTAATCAAATGAAAATGGAACCTATCACCTCCAGAAATAGGAATGCAAGAGTGTCTATATGGTAAATGCTTCATCTCACCAAAACATAGTCGTTGCATCCGCTTAGTACAGAAGAACAAATATTGTATACGTAGCTGACTCCAATGTTAGCCCAAGGAAGCATTAGCACCAACAGTAGAAACCCCCCCATAATCCTAACAAGGGAGAGACATGATAGGTACATTGAAATTGAATGCCAAAATGTAGTGCATGAGGAAGAACCAAGAACATATGAATGTGCAAACATGAAAGTACCAACAAATATAAAGGGTGTGCAAATAAAAGGCACACACATGAGGCAAGAATCAATGTGATTTACTGTTGTCATGGAAGGGACACTCACTTGACAAAGGTGTGATGGCAAATCAAAGGAAAACATCAGCCCCCCATAGCACTTTATATCATAATGCAAGTAAAATAACACACAAAATGATGTGAAAGATCCCAATAATACATGTACAATGTTGAGGCACTTTATTTCAATGTGTTTACATAATGAGAAGTGAATACAATGGAAGCCCATAATGTCCAAAAAAGGACTACATGTTGAAAATATAATTCTATAATATAAAAAGAGAAAACTAGTAGTACCATGACAAAGTATAGGAAACATCATGCACTTTAAAGAAAATGACACCCAAAAAGGAATCTAGATGCAGAAGATATGACCTGTCAAAGTCTCCAAAATGAGAACTATACAAAAAAACTAAGAAAACTAAATTTTGGAAAAAAACATAAATCAAAATTGAAAACAACTTGTGCCACTATGAAGAGCATGAAATTCTACCCTATTTCAAAAAAATTGCACTAAAAAATACCACTGTATGGCTGAGATATGGCCTTTGGAAGATTAGGTGCAAAATTGAAAAAGCCCAATGGAGAGGGGTTGAGCAGGGCGAAAGAGAATCTTTACCAAATTTAACAAAAAATACCCCCAAATGTGGAGGTCTGCCAATTTTAAAGTGCTAAGAAAAAATCCTCTAGGTACAATGATTTATTGCAAAAAAATTGCAAGGAAAAATGCATGTTTTTATTTTTAAAGTTAAAAAAAAAAAATGAGAAAAAACTATTATATTTTTATTTAAAAAATATAAAAAAATTGACTTGAAAAATATTAAAAAATATATATGGCGGGTCCCAAGGGGTCGTCGCCCTACCAATGGCAAGTGGTGGTACCTCCCATGACGAGGAGGGGCTTGAGGATAAAAATCTCCTCCAACCAAGTCCAACTTCAATAGCTCCCAAGGATCACCTACAAACAAACACCTATCACAAAAAGAGAGAATACCAAAGATATGGAGGCCAAGAGCTATTGATCCAAAAAAGCTTGAATCATTATGAATGTGTGCATCTTCTAATGATTATACAAAAAAGAATCTTATAAAAGGATAATAAACCTAGAAACCCTAGGTGAGGATAAAACAAGATCATGACATGTATCCTCATCCTATGACATGAGATATATAAAGAACATGACCTAAGTAAGCTTAAGTAATTAGAGGAAAATGAACCTAATAATTAAATAAATAATTAATTGGGAAATACCTTTTACTCTAACATATTTGGGGTGCCTTGTTGCTATGCCTCTAAAAACAATGTAGGTGAAGACATGGAAACTGGAAGGTTGTTGATTAGCTAACTAAACTGAAAACTTAAAAATTTCTCCTACAATTATAGGGTGTAAATCCTAGCAAGTGGTCTACATCTCAGGAGTTGGATTGTTTTGTCAGCCATCTCTTCCATTTTTACTTTTAATTTCTTAATCTCTACATCCTTCCTTTCAATTTCTCTGGTGTGTGTTGATATCAATTCACAACTTTTTTTGTAACTTAGAAAATTCTTCTATTTTGTTCCACAACACAATCCAGAGGGTACAATAGGAGTTATAGGTATTCTTGGAGTTGCATTTTGGTTCATGAGATGTGGAGTTCTCCTATTAATCTCAAAAATGGCCAACTGTGTTAATTTCTCCAAACCTCACCTTTGTTGGTCAAAAGCATGTAGTCTTTTCTCCAATTCTTGAATCCTACTATCCAATCCATTCTCCCTCTATTGGTATCGTTTGAGTTGTTCTTCAAATTCATTTATCCTTTTCAATGCTTCTTGTAGCTCCTTACTCTCATCTTTCCCTTTTAAAAACAATTCCTCTTCATTTTCTAAGAATATCTCATCATCAGCCTTAGCAAATGAAGCAAATCCTTCTTCAAAAGCTGGGCTATTTTGAGGTCTATATTTTTCCTTGTTGTGAATAAGTCTTCAGAGTTATAGTCCAAGTTGTTTCTCAAGTTGTATTGCAATGTTTTAAACTATTCTCGATCACTAGGCACATTTTCTTTTTGCGAGTCTATTTCAAACTCTACTACAACAACCCTTTCTTTTTGAGGCTTGGCCTTCCCCTTTACAAGGCCCTTTTTTTGAGATGATGTGACTGTCTATTGGGCTGCATTTACCTTCTCTGCCTCTTTTGGGTGTAGAGGTAGAGGTCGTGCTTTTTCATTTATATTTCTTGGGCTTAGAAGGGCTTTTGGTAGAGGCAGGGGTTTATAATTTTGTAGGTACTACGTGCTACTCCCTAAAAGTTGTAGGTTGTGTCTCCTGCACCTCTAGCTTTTTTTGCTCATCAATGCTACGAGAAGGCGATGCAATGGGTGAGAAAGAGGGTACATGTTCCTCTTTTTCAGCCATAGAAGGCTCATTCTCCTCTTGTCCCCTATTTATTTCCTCCACCTCAGGCCTCACAAAAATATGATTAATATTGTCACAAGCTAAAAATTCTTCCCAAGATACATTAGGAAATTGAATTCTAAGATTCCTTTTGATCAATAGGGTGACTAAACAATAATGTGACAATGCATATTGATTCCTTTTCCTTTTGTATTCAATATTGTTGTACCCAAAACAAAATTTTGCTTCATTAAGGCATTTTGATTAAAATGGTCTAAATCCTGTAAGATTGTTGTCAAAAGTTAGTTTTAGGTCAAAGAAAGCATGGGATTTTTATGGGTTTAATGTCTAGAAGATGCTAGAAAAAATTGAAATTTTTGAAAATTAGCATTTCCAGGCCCCTATTTTTAGGAAAACCCCTAAAAAATAGGATCTTGCTAGAATTGACTGAAAATAATTTTGATTTGCTTATTTCACTTCATGATCACATTGGTGAAGTCAGAATCAAGAAAAAGCCAGTTTATCTTTGGTGGGTTGTTTTCACTTTTCCAAGAGAAAAGTTAGGACCTCTAAGGTCATCAATGGTAGTTGGTCAGTACCAGATGTCGAAATCTAAGCCTCAAACTCATCACAAAATATTTTATGGCGAAAGATGTTGAAAAAGATGCTTTGTGATGGAGGGGATTTTCAAATGGTGAAAAATGTAAAAAAAATTCTCAGTTTGGAAACACTAAGCCTTGCTCTGAGGGAGGTACTTGTGCAATCAACGTGCAAGTCAACTTTGCAGTATTTGTACAAGTAAAAATGGTGAAATGCAGTCACACACTATTGCCAGCGGCAATAATGCTTCAACGCAGTCAACTCAGCAAGCAACACGGTGTTCAAAAAGCATGAAAGAGGTGAAATCATTAGAAAATCACCAACTTTAGAGCTAAATGCACCCCTACAGCCTAGGGGCACCCTTGAATTTGAAGGCCCAAATGCAATTGTTAATGGTTGCAAATTATCTAGTCATCTTCTTCAGATTTATGTCAGCTTTCCAACAAGTCATCAAGCGAATCCATCAAATTTGTGAAACATCGACAAACGATGGTAGAAGCAAAAGATGGTAAAGGTAATGCACATCAAAGACGATAGTCAAATTACAAAAATTGCACCCTTGTAGCCCAAAGGCGCCCAAAAACAAAGCCTACTTGATGTTAGTTTTTGTAGTAACCATCTCCAGGTAATCTCTTCAAATTCAGCCCAGCTTCACGATGGATCCGTTCGCCAATCCATAAGACATATTGAACAACCGTAGCTATTGATCCAATGAGCAGGAAAAATAAAGGATAAAATGAAAGTTAAAATGTCAAAATGTACCTCTGGAGGCTAGGGGTGTCTAGCCTTTTGTTCAACTAGATGAGGTTTTTGGTAGTTTTCTTCTTCAAGAGATCTGTATAGAATCCTTCTAGCTACGCGATGAATCCAACCGTCAGCTCTCGAGACTTGCCAAACGTTTGTGGATGAAGAATTAGCTTAAAACACCGGGAACGAAAGCAATTAGAAATTTGGCTGTGTTGAAAAAATGCTCCTTCCTTGACAAAGACGCCCAAATTTCTAGGGCCTCAAATGCAATCTTCTGACCTTGTGATTCCCAAGAACATCTCTTCCAAGTTGTTCAATCTCCGTGATGAGATCATCAACGCTAACATTAGGGCAATCCAGCTCTTGGTAGTAAGGGTCAAAGTGGGGCATTTCGTTGAAAGTTACAAAGTGCAAAATCAATCTCAACAGGTCAATTGTGCCCCTATAGGTCAGGGGTGCCCTTGAATTTGAGCACTTTAAATCAACTTTCAGAACTTGCACATATAGTCATCCTTTGCGGAATTCTTTCAGCTTCGCGATGGATTCAACATCCAGTCGACAGGAATCATCAGTCACCAACAGTTGTAGATAGAAGCATGGAGGGTCAAAATCCAAGAAATGGCTGTCTGGTGAAACATGCACCCTTTTGGAAAAAGGCGCCCAAGAATTCAAGGCACTAGATGAAGTTTTTAGCTTTCGCAGGTTCCAACAACAACTCATCGGACTTGATCTAGCTACCCGATGAATGTGTCAGCTCAACTTCAGGATCAACCGGGCATCCAAAATTCAAGGTCAAACAGAGGCTTTAGTGACATTTCCAAAGGCTAAAGTTGGAAATTTAAAAAAAAAAAGTTTCTAACTCTGAGAAAGTTGGCGCCTAAAGTCAAACATCGACTTTTGAAACTAAAGTGCTTTGGTCGCCCTATAATGGAGGGAATTTTGAATTAAATTAAAATAATAATAAAACTTCAGTTTCATTTTCAAATCGAACTACAAAATAATCCATTATTTTTGCATGTGGCCTACTTCCTCTTTGCATGTTGGGTGGCACCTATTTGAAGGATTAGTCTCCATTTTTATTAAATGAATGAGGTCCAATGAGAATATTGCATCCCAAATTTAGGGTTTTGACATGCATGTGACACCTTTACTCATAAAAATTCTTTAAATATGCACTTGGGCATCCATTTCCTTCATCATAGGTTGGAGGAAAACACATATTTTCTCGTGCAAGCAAGATTTGGAGGCGCTACAAGAAGGATTTTTCAATTTTCTTCGCAACTGTTATAGGTCTAGATTGCTTAGCAGGATAATTTTCCAGACTTCATCTTTCAGCACATGCATGTCAGATCTGCTTCATTCAAGGATAGGCATCATTTTTACAGAGGCAAAATATAATTTTTATCTTCTCCCCCTGACATTTCTTCTATCCTTGTCTTAGGTTTTTCTCTTGCATGTCCAAGTAAATGACAATTTTTCGCAATTCTGATCATCTGGGTTCGTTGAGCATGACATTCACTACAAAACCCATGTGCTAGAATTTTTCAGGAAAAATTGCCTCGTAGCTTCGCTTTTTGAAGCTTTGCTTTTTTTTGAAGATTCCTTTGCATGATAGTGAAAAATTCAACATTTTGAAAAACAAAGAATCTAGGTTTTATCAACACATTGGTGGCTACAAAACCCATATGTTAGAATTTTTTGGGAGAAAAAGCTTTTGAATCCCCTGATGCCCCTTGCCGCTTTTTTTCGAAAAGTCTTTGCATGTGAAGTGAAAAAGTATTTTTTCAAAATTTTGACATTGTGGGTTTGCTTAGAAATATATTCTCTAAAAAACCTATGTCTCGAAATTTTTCGTGAAAATTGCCCCTCGACGGGCTATTTTTAGCCTCACCAGAAGCTATTTATAGCTCACCGAAAAAAGTTGTTAGAACATATCTGTGTTTACAATCAATAGTCTAGTTTTTCAGTATGTAATTCGCTCAGACTAAATTCAAGACCAAATCGGTCTTGATTCACGATTTCATCAAAACAATTGACACCGATTTGCATCAAGCACATATGGAGGTTGACTTGAATGCTTTGGAAGGCATAGACCAAACCACACTTTAGAACATCGAGCATATCTAAGGGTTGATTGACAGGTGTAGACATTCCAAGTCCATGAATTCCATACAGTTTCATACCTCGTATAGTTGATAGCCTTTCAAGGCTAGTTTAGAGGGTTGAATATTGTTAGAATTTTGTGTGTGCAACAAGTTCATGAGCATTTCTCACAGCTAGAGTGTTCACAGTCAGACTTCACGGTTTCATCATGCAACACTCTTTCATTGAGGAGAGTCAAGAAAAGTGTTAGAACAATCAAGCTGCGGAAGAAATAGAGATCATCACTCCAGTTACAAAGCTGCCAAAGTTACCAAGCAGTGAACTTCCAGTTGAAGTGTGCAGATATTTCCAGGATTGCTTAAGTAGTTGACACACAGTAAACTAACAGTTGAGGCATGTGATGATCTCCAGGTGATCATGACCAGTGAACTACAAGATCAGGACGTCCTACATTTTTAGGATAGAGATTAGGCACAGTAGTTAACTTGATGCCTCTTTCCAAGTTAACATGTTGTCCCACCATTTACATGTATATTTTGGAGATACCTATGTACATATGGAGTTCTAGTTTAGTTAGATTTCAGTTAACTAATGTTGGTTATCAGTTGACTTTCATATCAATAATGGCTTGCATTTTTCAAGGTCCAATTTGTTCTGTTTAGAATCAATTAACTGAGGTAGTTTTTCCAGTTAACTGCTAAGTTGCATACATTTAGACTTAAGAATAAATCTTGCATGCTTGCAAGACTGATGTTAACTCAAGGAGATTTTAGGGTTCCCTACTCCTTTGAGGTTCTATAAATAAGATCACCTTTGCTCATTTGTACTTTAACTTTTGTTGTGATAACAAATTGTTGTGCCCACCTTGTCGTGCAATGTTGCTATTCTGTATTGGTTCACTTTGTTTAAAATAAAGTTGGTTTGATCATTCATTGTGTGTGTGTCTCATTATGCAATTTGTTGTCCCAAATTTATTTGTTTTAATAATCTTTCTTTCATATCTACACCTTGGATAGGTATTCTACCTCCTTGGGAATTTAGAAATATAGATTATCATTTGATGTTGTTTATAATTATCTTTCTTTCATATCTACATCTTGGATAGGTGTTCCACCTCCTTGGGAATTTAGAAATAAAGATTGTCATTTAATGTTTTTTTTCCAATAATCTACTTTCAGCCTACACCTTGGATAGGTGTTCCACCTCCTTGGGAATCCTGAGAGCTAGCTTACCGTTTCATGTTGTCTCCAATAACCTTTATTCCAACATACACCTTGGATAGAGTGTTCCACCTCCTTGGGAATCCTGAGATAGAGTTTATCATCAACCATTCCCAATTGCTCCTAATTCCTCTTGCTCTATTTTTCTAGAGGAAATAGGATAGTTTTAGCGTTAGCCTAGTTGTAGTTAAGATATGTGGAAACCAGATAAAACCTTAGCTTCAATGTTCTTGGTTTTGTAGCCTTGTGTAGCGCCCGCAACCCTAGGGAAGTTGCAATTTACTACACAAATGGACTATTTTTTTTTTTTTAAGAACAATTAACATGCAAGTTCACTAACTAATTTCCAACAACCCCTAAGGTTATGAGACTGAGATTACATTGAAACCCAAACAAGAAACATGAAATGAAAGCATCACACTTAGTTACTTCAGAAATTAAGAACACATACATTCCATACAAGATAAATACATCAAAGGATAAGAGATACCACTTGATTTCAAATAACAACAAATTAGTATAAGATTACAACACTCATTCCCCAAATGAGATAAATCCAATAAGTATAATTACAAATTACAACATCCACCTCAATATCAAATGAGGGGTAATGAAATATAATATACAACTGAAATGAATAGCAGAAAAGATACTAGAACCCACGAGGCTCCAACCCAGAATCTCGTCCACACAACAAGAAGCGACCCAACAGATTAAGGTGCACATTCCACCCAACCATGTGATCGAAGGCTCACCCCCCGTGCTAGGAGATAGTAACAAGGAATTCCTAAACAAGACCATCAACCTCTAGACACGGGGTTATTACATAGCTGGTGAGAGGGATACAAATTACAGCATCACTTATCACAAAGGTTACAATGCTTCGGGAGAACAAAGGATCATTCACAGCGATTACAATAAGTGACTTCTGGATTTGACATAGAGAGTGTACCACGAGAATTTGCTATAGGGTTACCTAAGCTCAATGTCTAAGACCTTGAACCCCATCTTGGATTTATCGGCTCTGACTCTGCGGTCATGGGACCCACTCACTTACCAAGCTAAGCTTCTCTCTCATTTTGAAACCTTAAGCGAATGAGTTGTAGAGGCATTAATTATCTTAATTAGTTTGAGAGTTTTTCATTAATTCTTTTTCATTTATCACTTACTTAAACCCTAAGTGAGTTACCCTAGTGCCCCTCTGTGTGTCGGACCCCCACATAGAGCCACTCTCCTATCGACAACACACATGGTACAAAACCACAATCAAATGGGTAAACTCAAAAAATGACCTCTCTAATGCAAGGCAGCAGGACAAAGGCTTTCACTCCAAAACAGGGCAGCAAGACAAGCCTCTCCAAACCTTTGGAGGCAACAAGGTCAAAACCCTCTCCAACACTGGAGGAAGACAAAATACAAAACCCACTCCTTCCAAAGGAGGCATAAACCACATAACCCTCTCTTAATCCCAAGGAGGCACAAACCATCCCTGTTCGTGAAAACTGATTAAGACAACAAGATACATCTATACACAATTCCCAAAACAAACCAAAGGTTGGCAACATTTTACGACAACTCACACCAATAATTGAAAAGCCTCGTCTGGAAGACTTACATAACAAATGACTCAATTGCCCAACATCGAGCAAGAATGAAAACATCATTTTAAAAGTAATTTTGGCAACTCAATAAACTAATGTTAGGGTTTCCTAAACCCAAGTCAAACAATGACATAGTGCAAGAAATCAAGTAAATAATTAACATTATTTGCACAAACTCAATAGTAAATCAAATCACGTTGACGATGTTAAGGAACTTAACTAATAATTTAATACCACTTGCTCGATCATAGATAATGATTAAAATAGTCTTTTTAAATAAAATTATTTATTATAATGACAATTCCATTTCCACTATAATAATGCGATAATCATTTTTTTTTTAAATTCCTCTTAAAAAAAATTTAAACCTCATTTAAATATACAACTAAAACGGAATATATATTAATTTTATAATCCAATTAATTAAAATTAAAAACCTTATTATTTAACATATATAATAAAATATATATTCAATAATAACAACATAGTCATTTAAATTAATATATTAAATATATTATATTTTATATAATATATATAATATTAAATATTATATATATTATATAAAATATGATATAAAATAAAATACATAAAAAATAAATTAAATTAAAATTAAAAATTAAAAAAAAAAACTTAAAAGCTTTGGCCGCAACCCCCAAGGAAAGGTACGCAGCCTCCCACAGGGACTGCTGGGAAGTCAGTGATGCTGCCTACATAGTCACCCCTATGGGCGGCTGGGGGGCAGCGCCTCTCCCCCACACCCCACAAAATCATTAAAAAAATTAATATTTTCCAATATTAAAACAAAACCAGTCTCCCCTGGCTCAGGGAAAAATAAAGAACTCAGATGAAAATACAAGAAGTAATTTTGAATAAAAACAATTTTTTTTTTTAATGAAGAACTTTCCACCAAATAGCATATAAGTTTATATGCAAAAATATATGTAAATATATATTTCTAAAACCCTTTTCTCAACCCAAACTTTGCAAATGCACAACACAAATTTGCAATAGAAATAAATTTGCCAACACAAATTTCTGGGTTAAGTTTTCAGTTTGAAAAGAAAATTTCTTATTGATCTCCTTCAAATTTTCTATTGTAAGATTCTTGTTTTGATTTTCTCTCCTAAATCCAACAGAAATTTGCAAGTTTTGAATCCATTTCACATGGGTTTTAATTGAAATTCCAAACAACAGTTCAAAGATTTTTCCACAGCATAACATAGATTGAAACTCATTTCAAAATGAAAGAAAACAAAATAAGATCAAAGAGGAACCTGGTTTTGCTCCAAAACTTGAAGACTTTAACAATGGTGTTTTCAATTCCTCTTTTGAATCCAGCTCAAGCAAGAATTTCAATCTCCTTTCCAAATCCAAGCAAAGCCACAACCAAAAAACTCCTTCCCCAAATTGCAAAATTTAAATTTAAATGAAATTCTATTTACTAAAATAGAGTTTTTTTTCCCCAAATTGGTCAAACCCCTAAAATATCCCCCATCAACTAAATTTATTGCAAAATTTGCAGAAACTTCAATTTTAAATTTAAAACAAATTTACACTTTCTAATTCAAATCCTCATGCATTTTTCAAAATTCCTTTGGCAAAAGAATACACAAATTTTACAAAGAATTTGCTGAAAATCTACTTTCAAAAAGTGAAATTAAAACCACATTTCATTTATTTAGCTTGAATTTAACTCTAACTATCAAACATGATTTCTACTTTTATTTTATTAAATTTTAATATCCAATAATGCCAAAACAACTATTTTAATTATTTTAACCCCATTAACCTAATTCACAAAACAATAAGCTAAATCTAATTTTATTAATTGAATCAAATCAGTCAATAAAATAAATAACATTTCAACATTACAACATTACAACTAAGTACATTTAAACATCATTTTAACTACACCTGCCATTTAATAACCTTTATAATTTGAAATTAAATAAATACTCAAGGTGGAATAGACCAAATTAAAACAACTAACCCGACAACAACCCGACGACACACTATGACTAGGGTGACGACTTGGCACGAAAAACCTAGCTACTATCTCCCAATCGATAACCGTTGGTTAATGGACTCACTCAAACCTATGAAGTTGGGTGGAGTCGATGTCCTATACCTATCAACCTGTGAGCAAAGAGTACATCAAACATGCATATATATATAATATGATCAAAACCTGCGTGAAGGGGAAATATCATAATGGTAGGGCGCTTGCAGTGAATTGATACAATCTCGTCCCCTTCACCAATACATAATTACTAATTGATGATTCTAACATCAATGATATGATCAACAACATAAACATCGTTAAATCAAATATCTTCTAAGTTAATCCAAAACATGCCATAATGATAATATCAGAATAAAATAACATACGTAAAATAACATTCCACATCATTTAACAATTCTGATCAAAAATAACCAAGTTCCAAAGTCAAAGAAGCATAATCGAGACACAATCATAACAACGAAAGAACACTACCGATCAAGAGCCAAAATGGAGGGTTTTACACCTTGTTCCTCTACTAGCTGGAGTCAGATAGAATTTAGAATACTTTACTTTTGTAATGCGTATCAGCTAAAGAGGGAGCTTCCCCTCCTAATTTGAAGAGCAATTAATTTACTGTGCATAGCTTTTTGTTGCCAATACAGACTCCAGAGGTGCAAATTGTAATTCCAACGGTATTTTGGCACCCACCGTGGGGAAAGAGGCATAAAACTTCAAGAAAAGCGTAACGCTTTTATGATACGAGAATGATCCTCTGGCATCCTATTGCATGATCCACACAAAAGAAATGGATGATAACAACGATAATGTTGGCAATGCTGATAGAAATCAGCAACGTCCACCCCCATTACCTTGGGGTAATAACATTGGACCTTTGGATTTTCAGGTAAATCATGAGTTACCTAAAGGGTCAAGGAAGCACTTTCCCCGGTTTCACAGCGATAAAAATCAACACCCAAAGGAACATTTTTTTTGTGTTCACAATGGCTTGTGTCGTCTTGCACGTAGCACATGAAGACATCACAGTGCATCTCTTTGTTGAGACTCTTGTAGTCAATGTTGCCAAATGGTTCAATCACCTGGTGCCAGGCAGTATCACAAGCTGGGCAACTATGAGTGAGAAATTTTTGGCGAGATTCAAGCCCGCTAAAGACAGTCACCTGTTGTTAGCCCAACTTACAAATTCAAAGATGGAACACAATGAACACATGAGGGAGTTTGTGGCAAGATTTAATCATCTTGTTACACGATTGTCTTCTACACTTGATCCATAATCGAAGATTCTAATAAGCTATTTCATAAATTCTCTTCCATCAGAGAGAGCCTTATTCATCAAGACGACAAAAGAAACAGAGTTGAAGAGTGTGCAAGAACATGCCATCAAGTTGGAGGATGATATGATTACTTCTGCCTTGATGAAAAAAAATTCCATTAGATCTCTAGTTCAACAACTGTACTAGCCAAAGAGAGACAATCTTCAGCCATGGTTCCCAACATCTCCATCAAGGCTAATGATTGAAGCTGCACATAGTGTAGTATTTTGTTGTTTCCATGACATCGATGGACATACCAGATCCACATCTCTTGAGAATCTGAGGATGAACCAAATCATGGGATACACTGAAGCTGCTCCCAGTTCTAGTTTTGTACCAACACCAAGTTTGAATGTTTTCTTACCACAGACTGGCAACTTCGATGGCAGCTCTGCTTTGGGATACTTTGATAAGGAACCCGTCAATCAAGAACAAGAAGAAAAATACCGTCAATACACTCCTGCAGTGAATCATGAAAATGTTTCAACAACTGTGTTCACAGGTGCTCAACACTTCAAAGCACACAAAAGAAGAAGAAAGTTGAAAATCAAACGAAAAAGGAAAAGAAGTGCCTTCCACTTCCAATCCCAGATCTTCATAGGAAAACACTATATCAGTTGCTCACAATCCGTCTTCAGCAAATTTTGACATCGTAGCTTCCATGATGAAGACTAAGGTACAAATATCTCAACTGGAATATCTTCAGGACCATCCAGAAGAACTAGATTAGATTCTCAAAGTTGTAAAGAAGCAGGTTGTGCTCAAGTCAGCTGTTCCAGTAGAAGCAAAGCCTAAAACGGGTCCTGATAATTATATGACTCTGTTAGAGATAGAAACTAAAGACCAAAACATTGCTTGTTCTAAAAAGAGACCGACAGAGGATACAAAGTCATGGACAATACGATTAGATGGAGGTTGTTCAACAACAATTTTAGGAACAGGGGAAATGGTGTAGGAGCACCTTGCTCATTATGTCTCCATTAGTCAAAATTGGACAATTTGAATTGTCATCAGGGAGTGTATGTAATAAGGTCATGGTCAGGTCATTCTAATGTATTTGTGTCATCGAAAAGGGTCTCTAGGTGATTATGAGGTTAAGTCATAAAATGTTGTCAATAATGTAAAAACAAGCAAAAGTGAAAAAATACAAAATTACACAAAGAAGATGAAGAGTCACCGTTTGAAAATTAGTTGTCAAGGCGGTTGTAATTGTTGAGAAGGAAAGAAGTCTGATGTAAACATCTATATAAGAATGTAAAAGGTGAGAAAATGGCCAAACATTGTATTCTTGAAGAGTATTTGATAAATAAAGTACCCTGTCCCTGAAATTTTGAGTTTTATTTTTGTATTTTTCTCATTTATTGGTTTTGCACAGTAACTCCAGACTTAGTTCTTCAATTTTTTTGATAGTAAAGGGAAGTATCTTTCACTCAAGAACCATTTTGAAGAAATTTGAGTAGTAAAACATTTTGCTCAAGTCACTTCCTTGAATACTGGTTTGTAAACCCTCATAACATGTTTTGAGAGTCTAGATAGTAAATAATGTCTAACCCACCGAATTAGGTAGTGTAGAACAATGGGGTAGGTTAGTTTTGGATGTTGTAGGTTATGTGTATGTTGAATAATACAGGGGAAACAAGTATTCAATGCCTGGTTGTAGATTTCACATAAAATACAGAGTTTATTGATGAAGGACGATGGATCCAAGAGGGATTTGATGCAAATGGAGTATTTAAGGTTTTGTGAAGGCTTAGAAAGAGCATGCAGACATAATTACACATGTTTCAAATAGTGGCAGAGCATGAAGAGGTGTAGAGTAAGCTGTCCTACCAAACCCTCATGTAGTAAGGTTGTATTGTGCATAAAATAAGGGTTTTGTTGAACAATGATTATTTGATCCT
>VDFB02025608.1:0-21316 GCA_007258455.2 Sequoia sempervirens | reverse complement strand
ATTTGATGATTTGGAGTTGATATTGTGGGAGCTGCTTTGTAATTTTGACCTATTTTGATGCCTAAAACGTGGGACAGTCTAATGATCTAGTGAAACTTGTAAAACAACCTAATCTAAGTTTTTGATATGTTTTAATAAAGAAAAATAGGTATCTAAAATAGTGATTTGTTCTTAGAGATTCAATGGGGTTTGAATATAGATACCCGATTTAAGGGTTTGATGACCTACAAAGGAAATGATGGTTTGATTGCTAAAACAAAGAATTTGTCAAAACAGTTAAAATAATGCTATTTAGTGCTTGGAAACTATCTGTTCGATGATATTATTGATGAATTTGTGTTTGGATGTGGGTTAGGAGATAGCTATGTTTTATTTGATGTGTTGAGCAAGATGAACCTCATGTGGAACCATGGTGATTAAATGCATAAACTTGAAGTTTATGACAAAATAGAGTTTTGGGTAGTATGATTGTTTATTTTTGACAAAAATGTGGTGTTAAAGATGTCTTAGTGTCTAGATAGAGTTTAGCAGATAAAACATGATGATTTGGTGCTTGTATAATGTGGAATCATGATGGAAAATAGTGGTTTGAGGGCATGAGAATGAAGTGATGATAAGACAAAGTTGTGTAGCAACATAAATGGTTTCTTTCAATCAAAAACATGGTGAATACTGTATCTTGGAAGTTTGAGAATAGTTTTATAGCATGAGAGTAAGTTGTGATCATTTTTCCTTGAGGAAACTAATTGGAATGAAGACTAATGTGGTGTAAGTTGGATCAGGTTATTGATTTGTTTATGTCACTTTTATGAAGGTAAAGATGCTTTTGAGTTTGATACAGAGATGGAATGCTGATGAAATGTTTTGGCTTGTTGAAGTTTTATGTTGGGTCAGAAGTACCTTGAGAGAAATTATGTTGTTGATAGATGCTCTTGCATCAGGAAATGATCATCTCCCCTAAAGAATAGTCGTACCCAGTTGCATATGACCTGCAATTGGAATTCACCGAAGTTGAGAAGGAGGCGCTTTTGTTAGGCCTCAAAAATGCCAAAGAGATGGGAAGCTGGGAAGGAGGAACTTTTGTTAGGCCTCAAAAATGCCAAAGAAATGGGATGTAGAGTTGATCAATGAGTTGGCCAAAGGAAATTTTTAGGTCATAAAAGATCACCTACGACATTACAGAAATCGAGTTTGGAACTCGATCGACTGGTTTGAAGAATTCAACATCCCGAGGATGGATGACAAAAGAACTAATGCCTTAGGAGTATCAGCTTCCCTATTTGCATCATATTCTAACTTTTGTTAGAGTACCTTTTCTTGGATAGATGAATACTTGAGAATCTTCATTCCAAAGGGATGCCCCCCCTAAATGCCCATTAGAAGAGAAGTGAAGCCTTTCAGGAAAAAATGACATCGATGGGAGGCTCTTCTCGCTACCATGCAGTGGACAATATCTGAAGCACTTCATCTCTTCGGGGGTGGAGTGAATTTTCTTTAAGTAAATTTTATTTTTCTTTTTCGTTATGTAGCAATATTTTTCCCCGTTCTATAAAGTTTCGTCATGTTTTTAGGCGATTTAGGTAGTCTTGTTTTTAGGCGATTTTAGGAAAACTCCAAGTATTAGGTGAATTAGGAAAAAGTCTTGACTCTGTGCCCAACTGATAAGTTATTGGTCTACAAAAAACTCAGAGATTCTCGGTTCTCCAATGTCGTAAGTATCCGACATGGTCACCAAACGGAGCCTAATGTTGTACCCAAAACAAAAATTTTGCTTCATTAAGACATTTTGATTAAAATGGTCTAAATCATATAAAATTGTTGTCAAAAGTCAATTTTAGGTAAAACAAAAACATGGGATTTTTGTGGATTTAATGTCTAGAAGATGCTGGAAAAATTTGAAAAATTTGAAAATTAGCGTTTGTGGGCCCTATTTTTAAGAAAAACCCTAAAAAATAGGATCTTGCTAGAATTGACTGAAAATAATTTTTATTGGCTTATTTCACTTCACGATCACATTGGTGAAGTCAAAATCAAGAAAAATTTAGTTTAGCTCTAGTGGGTTGTTTTCACTTTTTCAAGAGAAAAGTTAGGACCTTTGAGGTCGTCAATGGCAGTTGGGCAGTACCAGGTGTCAAAATCTAAGCCTCAAACTCATCACAAAAGATTCTATGGTGAAAGATGTTGAGAAAGATGCTTCGTGACGAAGGGGATTTTCAAATGGTGAAAAATGTAATTTTTTTTCTAAGTTTAGAAACACTACGCCTTGCTCTGAGGGAGGTACTTGTGCCATCAACACGCAAGTCAACTTTGTAGTGTCCATACACGTAAAAATGGTGACATGCAGTCATGCACTCGCATCAATGGCAGTAATGCTTCAATGCAATCAAATCAACAAGTGACACGATGTTCACGAAGCATGAAAGAGGTGAAATCATCAGAAAATCACCAACTTTGGAGCTAATTGCACCCTTGTAGGCTAGGGGCACCCTTGAATTTGAAGGCCCAAATGTAGTTGTTAGTGGTTGCAAAGCTAGTCATCTTCTTTAGATTTTTGTTAGATTTCCAACAAGTCATCAAGCTAATCCATCAGATTTGTGAAACACCGACAAACAATGGCTGAAGTGGAAGATGTTGAAGGTAACACACATCAAAGATGACAATCAAATTACAAAAATTACACCCCTATAGCCCAAAGGTGGGCCCAAAAATAAAGCCTGCCTGATGTCAGTTTTTGCAATAACCATCTCCCAATAATCTCTTCAGATTCAACCCAACTTTGTGATGGATCCGTTCACTAGTCCATAAGACATACTGTACAACTGTAGTTGTTGATTTGGCGAGCACATAAAATAGAGGATAATATGAAAGTTAACATGTAAAATGGTACCTCTACAGGCCAGAGGCGCCTTGCCTTTTGGTCAACTAGATGAGGTTTTTGACAGCTGTCTTCTTTAAGAGATATGTGTAGAATCCTTCTAGCTATGCAAAGAATCTAGGCGTCAACTCTTAGGACTTGCCAAACGTCTGTGGATGAAGAATCAGCGTAAAACACTAGAAACAAAAGCAAGTAGAAATTTGGCTGTTGAAAAAATGCACATTCCTTGAGAAAGGTACCCAAATTTCTGGGGCCTCAAATGCAATCTTCTAGCCTTGTGACTCCCAGGAACATCTCTTCCAAGTTGTTCAATCTTTGCAATGAGATCATTAGCGTGAACATCGGGGCAATCTAGCTCTCGACAACAAGGGTCAAAGTGGGGCATTTCATTGAAAGTTACAAAGCGCAAAATCAATCTCAAAAGGTCAATTGTGCCCCTATAGGTTAGGGGTGCCCTTGAATTTGAGCACTTTAAATCAACTTTCAGAACTTACACATACAGTCATCCTTTGTGGAATTCTTTCAGCTTCGCGATGGATTCAACATCTAGTCGATGGGAATTGTCAGTCACCGACAATTGTAGATAGAAGCATAAAGGGTCAAAATCCAAAAAATGGTTGTCTGGTGAAACACGCACCCATTTGGAAAAAGGCGCCCTAGAATTCAAGGCACTAGATGAAGTTTTTAGCTTTCACAACTTCCAACAACATCTTGTCGGACTTGATCTAGCTACCTGATGAATGTGTCAACTTAGCTTCAAGATCAACTGGGCATCTGAAATTCAGGGTCAAACAAAGGCTTCAGTGACATTTGTAAAGGCTAAAAGTTGGAAATTTGAAAAAAAAAGGTTTCAAACTTTGAGAAAGATGGTGCCTAAAGTCAAAATTTGACTTTTGAAACTAAAGTGCTTTGGTCGCCCTATAATGGAGGGATTTTTGAATTGGATTAAAGTAATAATAAAACTTCAGTTTCACTTTCAAATTGAACTACAAAAACTCCATTATTTTTGAATGTGGCGTATTTCCTCTTTGCATGCGGTGGTGCCTATTTGAAGGATCAGTCACCATTTTTATTAATTGAATGAGGTCCAATCAGAATATTGCATCCCAAATTTAGGGTTTTGACATGCATGTGATGCCTTTACTCAATTTTTTTTTAAATATGCAATTGGGTGTCCATTTCCTTCATCACAGGTCGGAGGCAAACACATATTTTCTCATACAAGTAAGATTTGGAGGCGCTACAGGAAGGATTTTTCAGTGTTCTTCACAGTTATAGGTCCAGATTGCTTAGTTGGATAATTTTCCAGACTTTATCTTTTAGCACATGCATGTCAGACTTCATTCAAGGATAGGCATAATTTTCACAGAGGTGGAATATAATTTCTATCTTCCCCCCCTCACATTTCTTCTATCATTGTCTTAGGTTTTCTCTCGCATGTCCAAGGTAACGACAATTTTTCACAGTTCTGATCATCTGGGTTCGTTGAGCACGACATTATCTACAAAACCCATGTGCTATAATTTTTTAGGAAAAAATGCCTCGTAGCTTCACTTTTTTTTTTTTGTTTTGAAGATTCCTTTGCATGGTAGTAAAAAATTCAACATTTTGAAAAACAAAGAATCTGGCTTTGATCAGCACATTGGTGGCTACAAAACCCATATGTCATAATTTTTTGGGAGAAAAAGCTTATGAAGCCCTCGTTGTCCCTTTTTTTTTTTTCAAAAAGTCTTTGCATGCCAAGTGAAAAAGCATTTTTTCAAATTTCTAACATTGTGGGTTTTCTTAGAAATACATTCTCTACAAAACCCATGTCTCAGAATTTTTCATGAAAATTGCCCCTTGACAGAATATTTTTAGCCTCATCAAAAGCTATTTTTAGCTCATCGGAAAAAGTTGTCAGAACATATCTGTGTTTACAGTCAATGGTCTAGTTTTTCAGTATGCAATTCACTCAAATTGAATTCAAGACCAAATTGGTCTTGATTCATGATTTCACCAAAACAACTAACATCGATTTGCATTGAGCGCATCTAGAGGTTGAATTGAACGCTTTGGAAGGCATAGACCAAACCACACTTCAAAACATCGAGCACATCTGGGGTTTGATTAATAGGCGTAGACATTCCAAGTCCACGAATTCCATATGGTTTCATACCTCTTTTAGATGATAACCTTTCAAGGCCATTTTAGAGGGTTGAATACTGTTGGAATTTTGCGTGTGCAACAAGTTCGTGGGCATTTCTCACAGCTAGAGTGTTCGCAATAAAAATTCGCGGTTTCATCATGCAACACTCTTTCATTGAGGAGAGTCAAGAAAAGCGTCATAAGTATTAAGCTATGGAAGAAATAGAGATCATCACTCCAATTACGGAGCCGCCAAAGTTACCAAGCAGTGAGCTGCTAGTTGAAGTGTGTAGATATTTCTAGGATTGCTCAAGTAGCTGACATGTAGTAAACTAACAGTTGAGGCATGTGACAATCTCTAGGTGATCACGACTAGTGAACTACAAGATCAAGATGTCCCGCCTTTTCACGATAGACATTAGACACAATAGTTAACTTGATGCCTCTTTCCAAGTTAACTTGTTGTCCAATTATTTGCATGCTTATTTTGGAGATGCCTATGTACATATGGAGTTCTAGTTTAGTTAGATTTTAGTGAATTAATGTTGGTTATCAGTTGACTTTCATATCAAAAAGGACTTATGTGTTGCAAGGTCCAATTAGTTTAGTTTAAAATCGATTAATTGAGATAGTTTTTCCAATCAACTGCTAAGTTGTATAGATTTAGACTTAAGAATAAATCTTGCATGCTTGCAAGACTGATGTTAAATCAAGGAGATTTTAGGGTTCCCTACTCCTTTGAGGTTCTATAAATAAGAGCACCCTTGCTCATTTGTACTTTAACTTTTTTTGTATTAACAAATTGATGTGCCCACCTTGCCATGCAATATTGCTATTTTGTATTCCATATGAACTCTACAATTGTAACTATGTCTCTGCTTAGTCCTATACTTTTTCATCAATATCTTTTGCTATGAAAGACATAAAACCTTGAAAATTTGAGAATTGACTCCAGAACTACATGACAAGATATTGCAGTGTGGAGCAATGTGGACCACAAAACTGATTCTTTGTTACATCACTATCTCAGTATGGTACTTAGCCAATTTCCACAAGAAACACTAGGTCTTCTTTGGACTATATACATACTGATATACCATCACTTTTACAATGGGTTGACATCAATGAAAACACCATACATCATCATGCTCATATAGCGAATAGTGTCATATTTTGAACAAGAAGGGATTATAGGAGTAATATGATTGAATTCTCATGGAATATATCAGATTTCTAAAGGTCACTTTTAAAAATTAAAATTATAAAATGATAAAAAGAGGCTTTAGACTTCCAAGAAGCAGTTATGAGAATTGAAGGGTCACCCATGGGGGTTATTTTTTTATCTTTCTAAAAATGAGGGAGGCATTATTAGTTCTAGAAAGGGGGGAAAAGGTTATATTGATTTTATTTTGAAACTTAATATTTTGTATAGAGATAGGGGAGTCTGTGAGCTCTCTATTTTCATCAAGGAATAAAAGAGATATTTAGGAATTTGTGTTTTTGATTATCTTTCCTTTTAATTTTTGTTTGCTAGTGTGAATTCACAACTATTATTTTATATTTTTTCTTTGTTATATCAAATGATGGATATGTTTATTACAGGATATGTGAGTCTTGATCTATTCATATAATTAGAAGGAATTACCATCTTTTCTCCTCATTATCATTTGTGAGTATGAGTAAATGATTTGTGTGTCATTTGTCTTCATTCTCTTTCTTTTGAGTTTATAATCACATTTGTGTCATGGCTATGCACATATGTTAGTTTTCCTTTCCTGCTTTCCAATAAAAAGCATACTCCAAAAACCAAAATTCTATCATTTGAGGGAGCTACCCCTCTTAAAGACAGAGGAAGATCACAAATGAAATGGTGATATCTCTAACTTTTGGTGATATTTTTCTTTAAAAATAGGGAAAAAAAGTTAAAAATCAATTAGTTTTCATAGAGACAAATCTGTTTGCCAACAAGCTTTAAGGATCCTCTCACCAACCAGAGAGATGCCCTATATTTTTAGGTCTTTTAGTCCTAATCCTCCTTCCATTTTTCTTAAGCAACACCATTCTCATTTAACTACATTCTTTTTCTTATTTTCCTTCCCATTTGACTAGAGGAATTGCCTAATCATTTTTTTGTTTTTTATTTATTTGGTAGCTACTAAATATCCAAATAGAGGAGTAATACAAGCTATAAGAAGCTAAAATATATTGACATGCCTACAACCTTTCAATTAACGAAAGGTATTGCTTGTTCCAATTGCAGAGTTTTATATAAATTTTACTTTTAACCTAGTCCCATATATCTTTTAGATAGGGGTTAACTGTAAATGTAATGCCCAAGTACCTAACTTGTTTGTTAAGTCTTTCTCATTGAAATTCAAACTTATTGAACCAATTTGGGGTAATTACTTGTCCCAACTAAGCTTTATGGATTTTTCCTTGGATATTCTAACACCTAAGGCTTCACTAAATAAATTAAGTTTGTGCATAAGATAATCTATATTTCTTTTTTCAAGGTTTATAAAAATTGTAGTATCATCTACAAATTGAATTTTTAAAAGATCATATCCATTTGGGAGATTTAGTCCTTTAACTTTAGGTGAAAATATAGTATCCATTAGACTGTAGAAGATAGCATCACAGGCTATCAAAAATAAGGCATGTGAAAGCGGGAATCCTTGCTTGATTGACCTTTTCAAGGGGAATTGGTTTGACAAAGATCCATTAATATAAACTTGAGCTACAATATCATTTAGTAGAGTCCTCACTATTTGAAAAAATACATTTGAGAAGCCAAAAAATTCAAGTGATATCATAAAAAATGAACACTCTACCCTATCATAATCTTTCTCAAAATACAGTAAGAGAATGCATGTATTTTTCCTAGAGTTTCTAGCTCACTCCATGTCTTCCTAGTTAGTTATGAGATTCTCCAATATGTATCTTCCTTTAATGAATCTTGTTTGTGTATGAATATCCACAGGTTTGAGGGCCAATTTTTTTTCCAAACTCTTATATGGGAAATTAAGTAGGGTAATGGGCCTCTAGTTGTTAACTAATGCCTTATCCCCATCCTTAAGGAACAATTTAATGATTCCTTTATTGATATTACAACCTAAAGAGCCTTTTTCAGTGGCCTATGAATTAACTTGTAGTAGATCCTCACTAATCCATCCTATGTTCTTCTTGTAGAATTCAATTGGGAGCCCATTTTTCATAGGGGTCTTGTCATTATTAAGCTTTTGAATAAAATTTACAATCTATTCTTTTGAAATTTTTTGATTCAAATTTTTTCCATATCTTTAGTTATCTTCTCGGGAATTAAGCTCCTACATTGGTTTCTAGTAGAGTGGTTTTGAGGATCGTTTCCTTTAGATGAAAATAGAGTCTTATAGAAGCTATGGAGCAAATTTTTTATTTCCTCAAGGTCACTTATGAGTCTTTTTTCCTTATAAATATGGTCCACCTAATATCTAGAACTCTTATCTTTAATATACCTAAGGAAAAACTTGGTGCCCTTATCCTCATTGTTCAACCAATTCAATTTAGCTCTTATTTTCAAACCTTGAATTTTCCTATCTTGCAAGGTCATCGATTTGTTTTTACTGTGATTAACTCCTTGTTCAATTTTAAGTTTTTGGGATCTAATAGAATTTCCTTCTCTAATTTGACCAGAACATCCTATAGGCCATTTTTAATCTCCTACTATCTAATTCTCTTTTTTCCCTATAGTTTGAAAAATAATTACCCAACTTTTAACATTGTTATCCCATCTTTCAATGGAAAATTTATCCTTTAACATCAATTTTTTAATTTATCTAAGGGTAAATATTGCTTCATTACAATCTTCATCTTTTAGTAAATTGGTATTTAGTATAAATTTACTTTGCTTTTCATTATCGTTAATTCTCTCCTTAGATAATTGAATTTTGGAAGAGTCAAGATGATGACTAGATAATGAAGAAGGTGTAACCTTGACTCTATAACCCTCACAAATTTGATCAAAGCTAACAAGTCCTTGTTGACATAGAACCTATCCAATCTACAATAAATTCTTCACCCTTTTGGCAGTTACATTAGGTATACCAAATATGTTGATTTCCTTTCCTATCCCCTTGAAGAAGATAAAAACAATTAAGCTCTTCATTTTAAACCAAAATTATTTTTCACTGCCATTACACTCCATTTCACTTCCTCTAAACTTGTCCTCCATGTTCTTAATCATATTAAAATCACCTCCCACAATTCAAGGGATGTTTGGAAGTCTAAACATCCATTTCCAAAGTTCAATTCTCTCCCAATGATCATTGGGAACATAGATTGAGCAAAACCCAATTTTCCTATTATCTTTTTCAATCATAATTTATATTGCCCTTTTACATGGAGAGGTGCCATGCTTAGTCACATATGATTCCAACTTGTTTGAAAATAAAATGAAAATTTCCCCTCTACCTTTACCATGAGTAATATATAATTATTTTACATCTTTCTAGGTGAACCTAAGATTGGTTTCTATGGTGAATTTGATATATTTAACTTCTTGCAAAAAATCACATCTTTTTTAATGGATTTAAATATCTTATGACCGCATATTTCCTGTTAGGGGATTCCAACCCCCTTACATTCCAATTTATATAGTTAATTTCCATTTTCTTTATAGTTGAGAGTCACTCTTAGAATTCCTAAAACTCTTGAAGAATTTAGGGATTATGTATTCTTTATCTAATTTCTTTAAGGCCAGTTCAGTCTCATTTCTACTTATTTGATTTCTCTTTTTTTTCTAATTCTAGCCCATCCCTCTACTGAAGGATCAAAATCTTCATTTTTTTGAGATTCACTCTCATAATTAATTGAAAAGTTATCATGGTTGAAGAACACAAGTATATATCCACATTCCATATTAGGTAAGCTATCTTTTAGCTGGAAAAAAAAGATAGTGAATACACTGACCTGGAAATCATACCATATTTTGGTGCAAATAACTTTTAGAGCATAATAATGTAAATATAGCATATAGACTAGGGGTAGGATAGATGGGTCACATTCCATCCCATAATTATATGTATAAAGAAAGATATGAATGATGATATGTAATAGGTGTGGGGAGAATATATGTAATAAACAAAGAGAAATATATGAGCATAAACTAATGTATGAAAGGATAAATATATAGAGAGTAGATGAGGATGAAACAAGAGTAATGAGAAGATATATCATTATACCAATTTTGATCTGATTAATAGAATGAATACCAAAATCCTATCCGTGTGATATTATCTATTACTTTATGAATATATGATTGGATAAGTATATGGCTGATTGCATTGGTGTTCATCTTTATATTACCAAGTATAGGGTATGAACTAAAACTCTTATAAAATACTTGGGGCTTAAAACTTTGGTCCATGTTCCCCCAAATTTATTGCTAACATTGGTTCCATTGCTAGGACCCTAGTTAGGTGATATAAAGAATAGAGAACCCATTTTTTTTTAAAATCAAACACTTGAGTGTTGAAATGAATAAGACAACTGAGAGGGGATGAATCAATTGTAGCAAATTAAACCTTAAAAAACCCTCAATAGTAATCAGATCCACAAGCATTCATTAAGTCCTTATTCTGTTAGATCGAATAAACATGAAATGCAAATAACAAAAATTGAAATCACAACACCATACACATGAGAACACCAGATTTACATGGAAAAACCAATGGGGGAAAAACTTGATTGAGGATTAGCTCACAATATAAGTAATGAAAAAATTGATACAAAGGGGCTCACTGCCAGAATATGACACACTATCCAAAAAGGCTCACAACTAGGGCTCACTACTACAAAAAGAGTACAAGAAGATAGAAGAAGAAAGTTACACAAAGAAACACTTCTCAATGCAACAAGGAGTCCACCATAATTTCTCGCACACTTTTGCAATCTCACATGAAAGATTTTGGATTCCTTCAACTCACTGCCTTCAGCAACCCTAAAATAAAGTT
The DNA here is from genome assembly GCA_007258455.2 of Sequoia sempervirens. Lineage (NCBI taxonomy): Eukaryota > Viridiplantae > Streptophyta > Pinopsida > Cupressales > Cupressaceae > Sequoia > Sequoia sempervirens. The sequence goes on along the minus strand of VDFB02025608.1, from coordinate 10,324 downwards.
CACACTGATTTGCTCAATTTTTCATCACACACATCACTCACATCAATCTCTCATCTTTCTTGCTTCTTACTCTTTCAAAAAACCTCTTGCATCAACACCATACATATTTATATCAAGTTCTATCTCAAAAAATTTCTCCAATGTCAACCACTAGCTGTTATAAATTCAAATTTGAAATAGGTCAGCACCCAAACATTCCCGTGATGGATAGGAACGAAAGGTGGCTTACATAAATCCTTAATTAGGACCCAAATAGATACCAACACACTTCAACATGCTTCTACAAGCCTCACATGTAGTGTTAAACACAAGGTCAACCAACACCCGTGCAAAACACCATAGACATTAAGTACACGCTTCTATAAATCAAGTTGAAAGTTTCAGACAACATAATTAATTTAACTCAATCCAAAACAATCTGTGAACTGCGTAAGATTCATCAAATGCTTCAACCAAGCTTTGCATCAACAACTACTTTAACTTAGGACAACTGATAACCCTTGTTTGCATACTGATAAATGAAACTTACACTATACTACACAAAATCAAGTAAAAAATTGAACATAGAAAGATAAAAGCATTATAAGAAACTTTCCAAATTTGCACAACCTAAATCCAAATAGTGGAGAAATGTGGAGCAAATATATTTCTCCTAGACCACATAAAACATTACTGAACAACTAGTTCACACATTGGTGAAAATATCTTGCACTGTACAACGATCTAGAAACCTAAATTCTGAATATAGAAACCTCTTTCAACCTTGAATAACCTATAAGATCCACACAGGCATTTCATCAACACAGAAAGAATGCAGAGCATGATATCAGAGCACGCTATGAACATTTGCACAACACAATTTACTCATTAAATTTTCTCAAAAGCACTTGGAAACCAAGTTCTAGAACCATCATCTTAGCTCATTACTTCATTCCAACTCATCTTTAGACTCTACAACAAAAGAATAGCTCCATGTACTCACAAAACTTCCTCAAGGTCTCAACTACACATGCACAACCCGTTTTCCTCTTTACATAATTTTCTCAATATCCTCAACATCTTCATCCCATAGTTGACATCAATGACAACGCCAATTAGCAGACTTTCTATTGAAATCAATGAAAATACCATCATTCTTGTAACAATCTCCACCTTTGTCATTGATGGAAACATAAGATGTGAAAAGCAACCAAAGACCACACAATAGTTCTGAACACTATCTCTTTTTTTCTCTTAGATTAGATAGCCTACACAACATTCCTGAAACCTTTCTTTTTCACATGATTCTCTCCCCCTAAGTAGATAAGTTCTTTGATTCTCTCCCCCCTTTGACATCAATGGAAAAGGATAATTTTTTTTTCATTATTCTCCCTCTTTGACACTGAACCAAAATTACCTACTTTGAATACTTCCCTTGAGGAGTACACCCTATTAAATTAGCAACATGATGATAACACATGACACTACCTACTCCCCATGAGAGGTAGCCACCAACATTAGTCCAACAAAGAGATAGATCCATAGATCCACTAGACTGATGCACCTCTATATGCATCTAGTTCAAGAAAGGAGGGGCAATAACCCCCAACTTCTCTTGAAGATACTCAAAATTATCCTTAGGAAGAGCCTTAGTAAATATGTCAGCAATCTAATCCTTTGTTGGAACATACTCAAGCTTCACTTCATTCTCCATAACCTTCTCTCTCAAAAAGTGATATCTGATAGATATATTCTTTGTCTTTGAATGCATCACTAGATTCTTTGTTTATAACACTTGTATTATTACAGAAGATAGATATAGGTTCATCAAATACAACTCTGATATCCTTCAATGTTAGTCTAATCCATAATACCTGTGTATAGCATGATGTTGCTGCAATATACTCAGCCTCTGTAGTGGATAAAGAAACTAAATCCTATTTCTTGCTTAGCCATGACACCAATCTACATCCAAGAAAGAATGCACCACCACTTGTACTTTTCCTGTCATCAACACAACCAACCCAATCTACATTTGTATAAGCATTTAATGTGAAATCAGTATCCTTAGGATACCACAAACCATAATTTGGTGTGCCTCGTAAATATTTGGATATCCTCTTCACTGCTGCAACATGTGTTTCTTTAGTATCTTGAAATTTAGCAACAAGACAAACTGCATGCATGATATCTGGTCTAGTAGCAGTTAAATATAGTAGTCCACAAATCCTAGATCTATACTTGCTCTGATCAGCTTTAGGTGAATCATCATCTTTTCTTAATTTACAAACAATCACCATAGAAGTACATACTGGTTTGGAGTCATCCATTCCAAACTTCTTCAACATCTCTTTGACATACTTAGACTGTGAAATGAAAATCCCTTTATCATTTTGATTGATCTGTAGCCCAAGAAAGAAATTCATCTCCCCAAAAATTGACATCTCAAATTCTTTTTGCATTTCTTCAAAAAATTTCTTGTACATAGCCTTATTTACACCAAAGACAATATCATCCATATATACAACTATTATCAGGATCTTATCTTTCTCAATTTTAAAGTAAAGATTACTATCTGCAGAGCCCTTGCTAAATCCTTGTTGTATCAAGTACCTATCCAATCTTGTATACCAAGCTCTAGGAGCTTGCTTCAAACCATATAGAGCCTTCTTCAACTTACATACCATGTTCAATTGATATAATAATTGAAAACCTTCTTCTTGTTCCATATAAACCTCTTCTTCCAATTCACCATTAAGAAAAGTAGACTTCACATCCATCTGATAGACCTTAAAATATTTATGTGCTGCAAATTCCAAAAACATTTTGATAGCTTCCATCCTAGCCATAGGAGAAAAAGTCTCCTCAAAATCTATACCTTCTACTTGTGAATAACCCTTACACACAAGACTTGCTTTGTTCCTAACTACTCCATTCTCATTCAACTTGTTCTTGAATACCCATTTAGTTCCAATTATGTTCTTATTTGTCGGTCTAGGGACCAATTCCAAAGTTTGATTTTTCTATATTTGCATAAGTTCTTCCATTTCCTTCATCCAATACTCATCTTGACATTCTTCACTCACCGATTTAGGTTCAAATGTAGAAAGTAAACAAAAATTTACCTCAAATTCAACAAGTTTGCTTCTTGTCAACACACCTTTCATTTTATCTCCAATGATATGATCTTCAGAATAATTATTTTGTACATACTTAGGGGTTTTAGGGGTCTTCTCTAGAGCTTCTTTCTCTTCATTTTGTACTTATTTTCATCAATTATTCCTTCTACTTATCTGCAATAAGGTTCATCTGACACATATCCATCTACTGCAATAGAATTCTGTAAGTTTTCATCAACTTTAACATTTGCACTTTCAACTATCTTTCTCAACCTTTTGTTGTAACATCTATAAGCTTTTCTTTTAATAGAATATCCAAGGAAGATACCTTCATCATACCTTGCATCAAGCTTTCCTAAATTTTCTTCTTCTCTTTTGATGTAACATTTACTTCCAAACACTCTAAAGTACTTCAAAGTAGGAATCTTTGGATACCATAGCTCATAAGGAGTCTTTGCAATACTAGCTTTAGCTTGAACTCTATTAAGTATGTAAACAACAGTATGAATAGCTTCCTTCCAATAGACTTGTGGTAGATTTTCCTCATTCATCATAGTCCTTGTAGCTTCTTGAATAGTTCTATTTTTCCTTTCAACAACTCCATTTGGTTGAGGAGTTCTAGGGGCACACAAAAGCCTCTTTATTCCATGAACTTCACAAAACATATTAAAATTATTAGAGGTAAATTCACCACCTCTATTAGACCTCAAACACTTTATTTTCAAATATATTTCATTCTCGACCATAGATTTAAATACCTTGAATTTATCTAATGAATCTAATTTCTCCTTAAGAAAAGTAACCCATGTCATTCTAGAGTAATCATCAATAAAAAACATAAAGTACCTGTCACCTTGTAGACTTCTCACCCTTGTAGGACCACAAAGATCTATATTCCCTAACTCCAATAGTCCAATAGTAGATTGTTCCTTTCTCTTAAAGCTACTCCTTGTTTGTTTTCCAAATTGACAACTCTCACAAAAAACATTGATAGGTTTTGTGATTTTAGGTAAATCTCTCACAATATGAACCAAACTAATTCTTTCTACATGATCAAAATTCATGTGACACATCCTCCAGTGCCATAACCAAATATCATTAATATGTGACATAAAGCAATGACCATCAACACCCTTAAGCTGATAGATGTTTCCATCTTTTCTCTTACGTATAACAATCACAGTTTCAAATCCTTTTCGAACCTCACATGCCTCATCCTTAAACACAAGATTGCACCCTTTTCTACACATTTTTCCAACACTCAAGAGATTATGTATTAAGCCCTTAACATAGTAAACATTTTTAATATTATGCTTTCCATAAAAATTGATTGAACCAATTCCACAAATCTTAGCTCCTAAATCATCTCCAAACTTAACTAATCCTCCATCATATTTTTTAATTTTAACAAACTTACTTTTGTCTCTGGTCATATGATTAGAACAACCAATGTCAACAACCCAACAATTCTTCTCTTCTTTGACATGAAAAACATATACCAAAGTACCTTCAACCTTATCCTTCATCTCTAAAATACTTTCCTTCACACAACTTTCAGGGTTAGTAGAACCATATTATTCTTTTATAGCAAAAAAAAACATTCTTTATCATTAAAATCTCCATAATCAGATTCATCATTAGAAATACCAACATCTTTTTTCACATAGTAAGATTTATTAATCATATTTCCTTTATTTTCCTTGATCTTATTGTTTAAAGCTCTTTTTGGGTATCTAGAAGCATAATTACCTATACCACCATAGCTAAAACATTTGAAAGGTAATTTACCTTGATACTTACCAGTGCCCTTTTTCATCTTCCTTATGAAGTTAGCTTCTAGATTATCAAGATCTTCTTCACTTGAATCTTCAACCTTCTCTAACTTCTCAGCCTTGAAAGTAGTCTCTACTTTTGTTCGTTTCTTTATTTTTCTCATTTCAAATGTAGTTAGAGTACCAATCAATTGATCTCCAAAATATTTACCAAAATCGGTTGTTTCCTCATTAGTAGATACCTTTTCATTGTAACAATCCAAAAGAGATCTGATAACTTTATTCACCACTTTAGATTCTTTAATTATTGCACCAAGACCACTCATATTACTCACCAATTCATCAACTCTTTGAATGTAGCCTTTAATTATTTCATCGTTAGACATATGCATCATTTCAAATTGTGCCTTCAAGTTCTACAACTTTTCTTGCTTGACCTTCGGATCTCCTTCAAAAATGCTTTGTAACTTATCCCAAACTTCTTCAGTAGTCTTCAAACTCATAACTTTAACTCATTCAATTTTTGAAAGACTATTCACAATAATAAATCTTTCCTTAGAATTGATCTCATGCACCTTGATTTTTGCACTTGTACTTGGACCATTTAGAGGTGGAGTATATGCATTTTGATAATCCTTCTCAATCTCATATCCTCGAGTAGACAAATATCTTTCCATCTTTGTCTTCCAAAAAGCATAATTAGAGCCATCGAATCTAGGATGTTCCAAAGGAATATTGTTCACCATTCTGAATCTACCCTAATCGGTTAAACTCTTCTTCAAGGAACCTCGCTTTAATACCAATTGTTGAAATGAACAAGAAAACTGGGGGGGTTAATCAATTGTAGTAAATTAAACCTTCAAAAACCCTCAACAGTAATAAGATCCACAAGCATTCATTAAGTCCTTATTTTGTTAAATTGAATAAACATGAAATGTAAATAACAATAAATGAAATCACAAAACCATACAAATGAGAAAACTAGATTTACGTGGAAAAACCAATAAGGGAAAAACCACGGTGAGGATTAGCTCACAATATAAGTAATAGTAAAACTGGTACAAAGGGGCTCACTGCCAAAATAAGATACATTGTCCAAAAAGGCTCACAGCCAGGGCTCACTGTCATAGAAAGAATATAAGAAGATAGAAGAATAAATTACATAGAGAAACACTTCTCAATGCAACAAGGAGTCCACCACAATTGTTCGCACACTTTCACAGTCTCACTTGAAATATTTCAGATGCCTTCAACAAATCTAAAATGAAGTTCACATTTCTCTACTCAATTTCTCATCACACACATAACTCACATCAATCTATCATCTATCTTTCTTCTTACTCTTTCAGACACCCACTTGCATCAACACCATACATATTTATATCAAGTTCTATCTCAAGAAATTTCTCCAATGTCAATCACTAGCTATTATACATTCAAATTTGAAATAGATTGACACCCAAACATTCTCGCAGTGGATAGGAATGAAATAAAAACTACATAAATCCTTAATTAGGACCCAAATAGATCCCAACACACTTCAAAATGCTTCTACAAGCCTTACATGTAGTGTTAAAAACAAGGTCGGCCAACAATTGTGCAAAACACCATAGACATTAAGTACATGCTTCCATAAATCAAGCTAAAAGTTACAAACAACATATTTTACTTGAACTTAATCCAGAACCATCCATGAACTACTTAAGATTCATCAAATACTTCAACCAAGCTTCGCATCAACAACTACTTTAACTTAGGACAACTGATAACCCTTGTTTGCATACTGATAAATGAAACTTACACTGTACTACACCAAATCAAGTAAAAAATTGAACAAAAAAAGATAAAGCATTATAAGAAACTTCCCAAATCTACACAACCTAAATCCAAATAGCAGAGAAACATGGAGCAAATATATTTTTCCTAGACCACAAAAACATTACTGAACAACTGGTTCACACACTAGTGAAAATATCTCTCACTATACAACAATCTAGAAACCAAAATTATGAATATAGAAACCTTTGTCAACCTTGAATAACTTGTAAGATATGCATAGGCATAGCATCAACACAAAAAGAATGCAAAGCACAATATCAGAGCACACTATGAACATTTGTACAACACAGTTTACTTTGTTTATTAAATTTTTTCAAAAGCACTTGGAAACCAAGTACCAGAACCATCATCTTATCTCATTACTTCATTCCAACTCATCTTTAGACTCTATAACAAAATAATAGCTCCATGTACTCACAACACTTCCTCAAGGTCTCAACTACACATGCACAACCTAATTTCCTCTTTTCACAATTTTCTCAATACCCTCAACATCTTCATCCCATATTTGACATCAACGACAACACCAATCAACAGATTTCCTATTAACATCAATGACAACACCATAATTCTTGCAACATAGAGAAAAAATATAATCTAGAGAGGAAAATAAGGTAATGAGTAAAAAATATGAAAAACCTAGAAGAACATCTTATTGGTTCTTACCCTGTGAGAGGGGGTTAGGCACCAAGGGGATGCATAATGGAAAGGGGGAAGATTATAGAAGGGATCTTTGAAATGGTGTGACTCCTAAGAGAAAGGATACTAAATAATTGTCGTGAGAGATGATAAAAGGATTAATGAAACTCCAAACCAATCACACCCATGGAAAAAGGAGACAAAACAACCACAAGAAAGATTAAAGAACAAATTGAATTTGTAAGAAAAGTAAACATGACTAGCCCAAATGGAGAATAAAAAGACACCAATAGAGGATTGAAAGAGAAGAAAGACTCCAGAAAAGAACTTGAATAATGGAGAAGATGAGAAGAGATCATGTCGATGAGGGTGCTTTTGAGTGCACCAAAGGGGGCTCTATCAAATGAAAAAAGGAAAATAAGATAAGAAAAATAATTGGGAAACTCTAGAAAGATCAGAGAAGTGCTCAGAAAAAGTAGGAAAACTAATAACTAGTTTATAGAAGAATATGGATGACTATAGAGAATCCATAAAATTGTTATTAGGAACATACCATAAGATAGAAACTCTATTATTACCATAATCTTCTGGAAGTTTGAAAAGAAGATCAAATCTATCATACCTTACTATCAACTTGGATGATAAATTTATGGAATTTTTTAAAATCCAAAGAAAACCCTATTTGTTCAAGGAAGTTTCTTAGAAGAATTAGTCAATAAAAGTATAAGGAAATTATAAAAGGAAGAGAGAAGGGAAAATGGAGATAATAGATTGAATATAGGTGAAGAATTATGTTTACCATTAACTAAAATGACACTAACAAATAAGAAAACAATAAGATACTTTGAAGAGTCAAAACCCCTCGACCAGGATCCATCCCCTCAGCCATATAAGAGTCAAATAATTCTAAGAGAAGAGGTACCACAAGATAAGAAAACAAGAAAAGAAGAAGGAAAAATAGTTGAGTGGGAAGAAATCCTAGGAAGAGAATATTTTAATATATAAAACTAGCAAGAGACAAGGGTAGGGAACAAAAACCCTACTGGATCAGAAAAATAAAGGAGGAAGAATAAAAACCTAGTTCACCTATCCTAAAATTTGGGAATAAAGAAAGGAAAGATAAGATGGATCCTTTGATCAAAATCCCTATATTTGGAAAAGATAACAAAAGTAGCAAATCGTATATTCATATTACAATCTTTATGGGAGAGACATGATATTAATAAAGATAATCTAAAACTACTTGATTTTGTATCATCACTCTTGAAAGATGTTTTAGATTGGTATACGAAGACCTACCCTAAACATGGGAAAAAATAGGATGAAATAAGATAAGACTTCCTTGTTAATTTTGATACTCCAGACATCCCCATAGAAAGTGTAAGTAAGATGAGAGATCTCATAGAAAAAAGAAGATGAATCTGTCAAAGAATATGATAAAAGATTCAAGGAGATTTGCTACAAAATATAGGAACCATTAATAGAAAAGTAGAAAATAGAATGGTTTATTTTCAGACTTTAGAAAGACATAAGAGCAGCCTTGGATTGAAGAGTATTCAACACCTACACATATTTGATCACTATGTCCTATCGTATTGAAGCCAAAACTTGGCGCAGGCCTCAAAAGGACAATATGAAGGAAAATATTGAGAAATTACTTGTGGTAGAGCAGTTAATGATATAGAACTCAATCCTAGCAAGAGGAGAATTGAAGAAGACCAAAGAAATCTAGTGTACATATTGCTCATGAGAAGGCTACCTCCACCAGAATGACTACCCAAAGGCCCAAGAAGAGAGAAACACCACCACATTGAATGTAGAATTAAAGAATTTAGACAAAACTAATTCAATGTACTATGGGATGTGCCAAGAGTGGGATAGTTGTTGCAAGTATGAGCAGTTGGTGTTGTCATTGATGTCTATCGAGTTTGTTGCAGTTGATGTTTTAATTAGTTGCATTATATTGCCATTAGTAAAGCTACTGGTGTCAACCACTAGTGTTGCTTTGATAAGATTTTTTCTATGGTTGAGGAAGTATTGAAGATGATGAGGATGTGTCTTTGGTGCTTGGTTTATAAGTGCTTTTGAGAAAATTTGATAAAAAGAGGAAATTTAATATGTTGCAGTGGTGTTCTAAGTGACATAGTTGTGTTTTGGTTTTGCTCCACATTTCTTATAGGTTGAAATATCTACTCGTGTGATTCAGGTATGTTGGTGAGAGGTGTTAGATTCAAGAGTTGGTGTGTTGGATCATCATACAAAAGAAGTTATGTTCACTAGTGTGTAATTGTGTATTGTAGAGGTCTTTGGGAGAAATGTCTTTGCTCCATGTTTCTCTGTAGTTGTGTTTTAGGTCTTCAAAACTTGAAGGTGTGTTTATGGTGTTAGTAGTTTACCTCAATCAAGAGGGTTTGAGATTTGGTGCTTTGGAACATGGTTTTCTTAATAATAGTGTATGGTAGAGTTATCTGGATGTAGTGGGTGTATACATTCTTTAGGTAGAAGCTATTATGAAGGAGTTTTTTGGATTTCAGGGTGTTTGAGGAATATTATAGATCATGTTCAAGTGTGGTGTGTGGTTCATAAGTCATCCTTGGGTTTGAGGAAGCACGTAATTAAATGTTTAAAGGTGTTTGTAGGGTAATGGCCGACTTGGTGTTTACACTACATGCAAAGATTCTTAGTTGTTTGTGGAAGCGTGGAGTGGTGTGTGAAGATGGATTTGAGTCTTAGCCAGGGAATTGTGTGGTCTGCCTTTATTCCTTTCCACCGTGGGAATGTTTTGGTGCCAACCTAATTTGAATTTTCACATTTGAGGTGCATAGCCCACCTTGGAGAAGGTTTCAAGGTTGAAGATGGTATAAGTATGAGTTGAGTTAATGAAGGATGTGAAGATAGATTCAAGAGATGTGAATGATGTGAAGTGTGATGGTATGCATAGAGAAAATGTTTTTCTTTATCATACTTATGAAATTT
>VDFB02025607.1:0-26127 GCA_007258455.2 Sequoia sempervirens | reverse complement strand
AATCATATGAGGCACAAGAGAAGAATGAATGTGCCAAACGTGTTGTACCACCTTCTTTCAATCATGGCATTTGAGACCCAAAAAGGTAGGGATAATTCTATTTCCCACCATTGTCTGATCAAATTACTGGTAGAAAAATATCTGCATGATGTTTTTGAAATGACGTGGGAAGAATTCTTAAAAATTGATCAAATTAGACCAGAGCATTTGCAATCTAGGGTTTTTCCTCAACCTCGTAGGGCTAGTAGGAGATTGAGCACAGTGGAAGTCACTCTTGGAACCTCAAATTTTGGCACAAGCCCTAGTGTAAACCCTCTTGCAGCTGAACAAACCATAGAGATTAGTTCTTCTGAGTCAGAGCATTCAGACAAAGAAAGTTCCTCTTCAGATTCTGATGATGATGTTCCTCTTGGCATCCTAATTTGAACTAGGGCACAAAAGAAAGAGGCATAAATAAGGAAGGGTAAAGCTAAAAAGCAAACTACAGGAAAGGAAATGCTAAGCTCTAAGAAACTGAAGGCTGACACTGTTCTTCCTACAACCAAAGAAAAACATGAGAGCCCTCCTAGAAAATCAAGATCAGTTGGGCTAGCCTTTGGTGTGTCTCCACAAGGAAGCCCTGGGACTAGAGAAACATCACAAGAAGACACAAAGGCCCCAATGGGGCAAGTGAACGTTAGAGAAAAGGACATATTTGAGGAAGCAACAAATGTAACATTGACAGACCTTGCTGCCATTGCAAACAAGTTGAGAGTCAAGAGTATGAGGAAAATTAGGAGCTCTTCCAGCAAGAGAAGAAGCAAGAGTTCCTGTAGCAAGAGCAAAAGCAAGAACAAGAGGCCTTGCAGCCAATGCTACATGAAGAGCAAGCATTAGTGTCAGGATTTTTTTTGGTAGGAATACATAGGCCCTCTGATTTTTCAATGGACATGATAGCTATGAATTTATGGAAGGAGATATAGAGGAGGGAAGAAGAATGGGAAGAGGAGAAACGTAGGCTAAAGAAGGAAATTCAAAAGAGAGATGAAGAGATTGAAGATAAGAATGTAGAAATAATTGCTTTAAAGGAAAAGGTGGACAATATGGCAGCCTTAGTACCTCAGATATTAGAGTGCAAGACTCCTCCAAGGGTCTATGCTCTGTATTTGAAGGTGAAACATCTTTCTTTTAAACTAGCAAGGATTATCTTAGGTTTGAATCCTTCCATTGAGAGTCCTCTTGAATTTTTCAATGCTTATCGGATTGCTCCTCCTGAAATGAGTAATTTATTGTGTGAATTCTATTTGCATAATTATGATGTAACCCAAGACCATGATTGGAATCCATTGTTGTATGTTGGAGATGTCCAATTAAGGACATTTATGTCTTGGATAGAAAATGAGATTAGTTGGGGACAACAGTTTAAGGCTTACAAGCAAATAGAATCCAACACTCCCCTAGCCATTAGGGCTGAATCTAGAAATCCAGGGGACATTTTCAGTGATTGGAACATAATTATTTATAGACCAAGCTATGGCAGTAGGATCCTACCTGAGAGAGAATCAGTTTATAAAGAATATGAGAAGATAGCAAAAACCATAGGGGAAGTCGTAATGGGAAATTTGTCACAAAGGTGGAACAGTTTGATTGATGAGTTAAAACAATTCGAGCCTCACTCTCTGCAAAACTATGTTGTAGCATGCAAGAGGGTTGATAGATATATGTACAAATTGGAAGGACGAAGGGGCAATTCTGGCTTCCATTAACCTTTCAACCACCTATCCTATTATGGCCTGTGCCAAATTTTAGGTATTATTAGTATGATATAGCTGTAGAGAGACAAAGATGGAGAAGGTTGGACAAACAACAAGGGTTCTATTGGGACCCTAATTCACGCACTACAAGAACTGATGTAGGAAAACTAGCAATTGAAAACTTCAGGGCATTAACAAAGAAAAAGAACAACCCTTCTTCTGCTGGAGGACCAACAAAGTCTTAGGTTGGAGGGAGTGATGAGTCCAGTTTATGACTCAATTTTGATAAAGTTTATTATCTATTTGCTATAGTTGTCATAGACTTTGATACTTGGATGCTGACCTTTTTATGATACTTCCTCAAAACCATAGACATTGGGCATAGACTATTTTTGTAACCTTTAAATGACATTGACATGCTATATGAACTATCTATGTTAATTTTACATGTGGATTAATAAATGCTACTTTAAGATAGTTACATATATGCAATTGTTGTGCGTACTAATATTGTTATGCAAATATAATTGGAACCTACAAAATTGAGGAAGATTCTGCCAGCTAAAATTCACCATGAAGGTCAACAAGGTGATTGTTCAAAGGTGAACAAAGGGAAGACTCTCAACGAGAGGGAAATTCCTAGTTCAAATCAAAGAATTATAACTACCTTGTAAATGGTCTTAATTGTTGGTTAAGCGAATATAGAAGTTACTATTGTGCTAGATTTGCATTAAGGCAAACATGCTTGACTAGATTCCACACAACCTCCTCTCCACTTTTCATGCTTTCCCTAAAATGGCGTCCTCCTAATCTGTTGGAGTTGACCGCCTTGCTAGGTAGTTGGTTAGTAGTTTTCTTCCTATAAATAAGAATCAAATGCTCCTTCTCAAAAGGTTGATTAATTTGATTATGTACTTGCATTCTTAGTTTTCAAGTAATATAGTTATGCTGCTCTAATGTACTTTTTTTTTCCAATGAATAAAATGAAGTTATAAGTTTGTGCACTTGAGTTTACACTTGTCTTAAGGGATACTCATCCAAGGGGGGCCACTTGGTGAGCATTCCATCCTTTAGCTTAGTTGTTATTCTTTTTTCAGTAATTAGTTAAGAATCTAACACGATTTGTTCTTGCACCCACTAGAATTCTATTTTGTAACTGTTCCTGCAACCAAAGAAAACATAGTAGTTTCTTGTTTGTTTGCTCAGATTTTCATTTCTATCATGCATTTCAGCTTAGTATAGTTATTGGTTGGTGATCAAAACTCATGTTATTTCTTTCCAAGAAGTTTACTTTCAACATTATGTCTTTCTTAGTTGTAGAATGAGGATGGCTACTTTGGATTCCTAGTGTACATACTATGCTAACCCATTTCAACTCTACATCCCTAGGTTGACAAGTTAAATGCACCTTCATGATGATTGAGATAGCTATTTAGATTAGATGTCCAATCTCTGAATCACAATTGTAAGGGCTTAGTTGTTAGATCATTGTAGGAGGCTAACATCACCCATGCCAACTGTGGCATGTTGAGAAGTGGCAACAAATGTAGCTTACTTTTAGTAAGAAAATTCTATTTGTTTTTGTATAAATAGAGGCATCAACATAGTATTTGGTTACCTATTCATTTTGAAATCATTTTGTATATCCGTGTGAGTTTGGGAGCAGTATATTTGTTAGTTTGAAGACTAATATATATTTGAGTTTGGAGAGCATAGAGTATTATTTTAGTAGTAGCAAGGAGAGTTGAGAATAGAGGAGGCAACATGCAAAGCCATTGTGCATTGAGCAAGGAGTTGCAAGATACTTGTTGGGAGCTATTTTATACCAGGCATGCTTGAAATATCTACTTCTCTTTCTCTTTTTAATTATTAAACTAAGTTTGAATATGGTTTGAAAGTATTTGTGTTATCATTGTGTGCATACTATTGCTATTGGATAGTTTATGAGGGCTTGTGCATTTAGCTGGATTATATATAAGCTAGATTAGGGAATCTAAATAGTATGATAAGTAACTATCTTGATTATATTGCTTGACTAACATAGAAAAAAGAAGCTAAATAGGATAATAGGTTAATATCCTAGTAATACAAGGTTGTATTTGTATTATCTATATGAGTTATGTTGCTTTGCAATGAAAGGGTTTAAAATCCTAATATAAGTATTATGCCATTGCTATCTAGGGAATGATGTTATTTGGTAGTTTAAATAGGGGTGGAGAACTTACGTTCTCGATTGCTTATAACCCTTGAAAGTAGGAGATTAGTTTATTCCCTAGGGTTAGGGTATACACTTGAATAAGAGTTTAAATCATTTTTTCAACAAGAGGGTTAGGACATATATTAGAAGCAATACATCCTCATTATCTTTAGAATAATACTATCTTATATTTTGACCAAGAGTTTATTAATACCTATTCACAGTATTCTAATCTTAAAAGAAGAGGACTTTATGTCTTAGCAAACCAAAGCCATAATGCAAGAAGTTTGTAAGGTGCAAAAGTACAAACTCCTCTCAACTAGAAAACGTTCACCAAATTGGATATCAACTTATCATACATTTTAACATGTGAATATATGTGTCATATTGAGGGAAAGGATATATGATTGTTTATGAACATATAAACTTAGGTGCCTTTATTAATTATGTAAAGGATAACTTGGAAAAAACCATGAGGAAATTAGAGATTAGTCGAATGGTTCTTAGTCGAGTTATATCAAAAGCCAAATAGCATATTATGTTGACTTATTATTGGACATTATTATGAACGTAAGATTTTATATCAAATCAAATTAAATGATATTTAATGCCATGAATAACTAGAATGGTTATGACATCGTGAGAGGACGAAGCCATACTAGGTATAACACAAAGAGGCCGAAACTTTAATATGAAGTAATTTTCAAATCAAGTTTAATACTAGACTATTATACATATCGACATATTGATAGTGCTTTAGTTGAGACCATGCGTGTCCAGTCGGTGACATGATGTCATCAATATTAACTAATTATGCATGAACTAGGAGAGTCATTACTCCCTTAATTAAAAGAAAGAACTTGAATAAGAGGTAGTTGCTAGTCCTAGATTGTTACAAATGTATAATAGGGTATTCAAGAGGTTGGGTCAAACCTAATTGATTAGTTAGATCAATATAAGTGTGTTATTACTTTTGAATGAAATCTTGTTTATGTTAATTAAACCTTGGGATCAAACCAAGGGAAGAGTTATTCACAGGTTAGTAGAGTTTCCAAGTTGTTGCATACACTTTGTTGGTTTACTATGCGCTAGGAATTGCATAGCTAGTCAAGAGTGTCATACATAGTTAGTGGGTATCCATAATTGTATGACTGTACTAGTTATGTAGGACACAACACCATACTCAGGTAGGCATTTCTAGAGGGTTTCCATACCAAACTCTTCGTTGAAGGGTAGGGTCATCTACGAATTAGGAGATGTGCGAGGGACTGCTTAAGTTCGTGGTTGGAGGATAAGTACTTGGGTGATGCTCTCCCTCTTGTAGTTAATAGTCAATACTTGTGGAACAAAAGAAGTGTGATCTAGATGAGGACACCTTGACCTTGAACTCTTGTAAGTTATGAATTTGTATATGAACATGATCATGGATCAATTGTAATATGTATTTGAAATGATGAGTTTCATCTACTTGAAATTATGTAATGTTATTTCATTTATCCAATAATATGTGGAAATTATTTATGCGATGTGCAATTATGTTATGGAAAAGGAAAAATTTACTTCCCTACTTTTGAAACATGTGTTATTTACTTTTTGAGTTAAAACTTAGATAAAAACTCTTGAGTAAATGTTGGGTATGTTACAAATTCCTAAAATTTACTTCTAGTTGTAATGTTGAATGCTTTTTTAAAATCAAGAAAATAAGAACTTCTTTCCCTGATTTCTCTCATACCTTTTCAGTCAAATGTTAAAAAAATGATGCAACAATCAATTATAAAAAAAAATGATGCAACAATCAATTATAAAATGCCTTAAGGTGAAACTTACTCTTTTACCCTAATCCCTTCCTTTTATTCTCGATTGCTAACTCTAACCCATACCAAACTCCCAATTTTTTCTCGCAATTTTTATTTTCTGTCGAAATGCAAATTAATCCTTAAACCAGTGTTAAAAATATAAGGCCAATTAGGCTTCCTACATATAAAATTTGAGAGGACGAGTGGGTCCTCTCCCAAACCCAGCGATCCATCTTCACGATATTAAGTAGACTAATCCTGTTAACCCAAAACTTAGAAACTCATACTTACAAATGCGTGGGCAGGTGACTGTAGGGAATCGTAGTGGGTGGTGCGAAGGAGCTGGTGCCGTGGATCGATTACTAGAGTAGAGAAATATGGTGCAGTGCATATTTCTTCTCTCTGATACCGGGTACGATTCTTTCTTAAACTTTAGCTACGATTCCTTTTCCCTGCTTATTGTCTCTCATCAAGTGTCTTTATTCTATTAATTTTTTCTAAGTTTCAGAGTCAAAGTCTCTAGCTGGACACAACCACAATTGCTTTCAAAATACATATTTTTAATTTATTTTAGGCGAAATACTCTGTTTCCAAACCCCACTGTAAATCAAAAATTGAAGGCAAATACCAACCTTCAACGCATATTTTTTAGATTGAAGAAATTGATTTGACAATAGGAGTGCAATGATCATCAGTTAAACTCAATTTTACTTTCCCCATCATATTCTTGAGGTGACACTCTTGGCACTTTGGTTAGCATAAATGCAGAGGAAGAGAAGAGCCATCTCAATGAAAGGAAAACAATTATAACGCTTGGAATTATACAGGCCGACAGATTGTTAATCTCACAGGGCCTTGTGCTCTGCTCCAAGAAGTAACATTATAATGTACTATTGCACCAAACCCAAGCTTGCTGCTGGTGTGAAGGATCATCACATTTTCAAAAACCAGCTCTAATTCTAAGCACTTGGTTATGTTATAGTGGGATATGAGACAATGTACGACCTAATATAAAGTTAGAGGGGACACGTAGTGCAAATTCTGTTTGTATGAAGATAGATACAAGAACTTTCCATAAGAAAAGTGCCTAATATATGTTCAAAGACCTTTACAATACATTCAGATATGGAAAATGTGCAGATTTGAAGCTGGTGTTTATAAAAATTCAAATTGGGTGTTGTTGATATAGCATTTTGAGCCTAGGACCAACAACTATATCATTTTTTTTATATTGAAAATAGTTTAGTAAAAGGTTACAGTATATATGGGCCTAACAGGTCAGCACAGACTGCATGTCCAGTGGAATAACAAGAAACTAAAAATTAGGAAAAACTAGTATCCACAGGCCAAAAGAAAGATGCCTGGGAGACAATCTGAAATCTATTACAGTCACAACCCTATTACATGATATACCAAAATATAATAGAGTATCAGTTACAATAACCATTGGTAAAATAAACATAATCATTCCCAACAGCATTTGATGTTATTACTGGTGTCAAAATTTTCATTATACCGTTCATATTTGTCTGAAACAACAACATTTTCTGAGATGTCTATGTTGTAGTGAAGATCATTCTCAATCTCCATATCTTCTTTATCTTCTTTTCTCTTTGGGAAGATGGTTCCCAAGCTGTCAGCTATGAAATTTGGGGGAATCAGGTCACGAACCAGTGTAGACTCAGCTTATTTTTCCTTCATTACCACTTTCATCAATTTATCACCATTTCTTTCTATGTCCAGCCACCACTCAGTCTTGTTTATTTCTGATTTGTAAACCTCAGTAAAGCCGTTGTCAAGCAACCTTTAGAATCTATCTTATGGAATTTTTAGAACCATCGTAACCTACAAAATAATAAAGTGAAGAATAAAATCCTAGAAAGACTTCGTAAGGCACCTCCTTTCGCCTTGGAACGCCTCATCGTTCCTAACTTTCCATATGTGTCAAAGGAATTCAGATGATAAGACAAGCCAAAATTTGTTCAGATATTTATCAAAATCTCTGACAAATCCAAAAAGAATTTCATGCCAAGTAATACCACAATTATTATCCCATCCCAAATTATCACTGGACCAAAGACTTCTTGCATCCTGACAATCAAAGATAATATTTTCAAAAGATTCTGTAGTATTACACAATGGAGGATCATAAGGGGCAAGTCCATCATCATTGAGGACAGATCCAACAGCCTACCTTTTCTAAACAAGCAGTCATCTAAAATATATATTTTTTGGTTCAAGACAATTAGACCATATATGACTAAGGATGGACTTCCAATCTCTATTTGACAGGTTAAGTTTCTAGTTATTGTTCAAGGTAACAAAAACTTACTGGATGTCAGACAACATTAGGTAGATTATTTTAGGAAAGTCATTGTACAGGGATGAGTCATCAGACTATGTTATGTTGTCCAAGATTTTAGTAATATAGTTCATCTTGACTGAATTTTAACACTATATAAGCCTTTACAAAGAACTGAGAAGGTTCTTATTTGAGAATTAGGTATAGAGAATTTTGCCTGCACCTCATCCCAAGTAATTAATATACCATTGTAATGTCCCTTTTTGGGATAACCCTAAATCTTTCTCAAATTACCAATTTCCCAAGCAAAGTGGTCCTAGAGGATACTTTGAATTGGTTTAGTCCCTACGAGTAAGTTAGAAATTCATCTCTAAAATAGCCTAACAATTAATACTCCACATTGGGCATTAGAATTAAGTATGAGAAAATCTATATTAAACATCGTAACCAACACTTCCTAATTGATCCTCCCCTTATGCTATACCACGGTAGGAAGGTAGGATTACAATGGTTAATCCCATGATTGAACTAGACCGAGAGGTAGCACCCTTGGATAACCCTGAAGGCAGAACCCCTTTGGCCTGTGTGGGCTCATTACATCCCATCCTCGGGTGGCGTATCTAGTTGAGACCAACCTAGACCAAAGGGCAGCGCCCTCGGATAACCCTGGAGGCAGAACCCCCTTGGCCCTTGTGGGCTCATCATGTCCCATACCCGGGTGGTGTATCTAGGAGACTTCGTTACATGCATTTCCCCTTTGTAATCCTTCTTTTCCAACCATGGTGGAACATGGACATCATAATATAAGCAAATGACTAACTACAGAAATACATATTAACCGTGTATATAGACATAGAAGTTTCTGAATATATTGGAGCATATCATGAGGGTAATGACAATATATAAGTATATATACCATCTCTCCACATTTAGATTATAAGACTCAATAATTGCTGCAAGCATCATTATTGCACAATCGTAACTCACACATATATATATATATATATATATATATATATATATATACATACATACATACATACATACATATATACATACATACATATACATTGTAGAAACCCTTGTTTCCCCTGTTTTCTGAATCTGACTGTTTTTTGTTTGTTTTTGAAGTTTTTGGTTTTTTTGTGATTTTTGAGCATAAATGTAATAATGCGATTTTGCAAGAAATTGATAATAAATTCAAATAAAATCATTCAACTCCGGAAACTATTGAATCTATTGAAGATACGGATGTCAGACTATTTATTTATCTTCTGGAATGATTACAATGAAGATCCAATAACATACAATCAAAAAGGCAATGATATTTTAATGTAAAAACCTGATTATTGCTGCCAGTTGAAAGAATACAAATAATGGTACGGCTTCAATATAAAATGCTTCTCCCTCCGTCTGATGCTCCGGAAATGATCGAGATGCTGAGGCACCACAAGGAATGAAAGCCAAAGTCCAGAAGAATAGGCGATTTGCACCAGATACAAGTACGGCTTGAGAAATGAAGAAGTACGGCCTGCTGCAGTGGTACGGCTCTGTCAGATCAGCAAGTACAAAGTGTACGGATTTTTGAAAACAGTGTCCAGACCCTAGAATATGATGCGCCTTAGTTGAAGAATGCTTTCTGGATGAAACCCAAACAAAACTCTGAAAGTGAAAGATCTGTGAATGCTCTGTAATCTCTTCTGAATGAAGAAATCTCTCTGCTTGGCAATAAATCGGATGATATTTCACAACCTCTGAATTGCTTTCACTGGAGATGGCTCGTTCCCCAATGCTCTGAGACTGAAACCCTTGGCTTCCGTGCTTTGGTTGAAGACTTGATCAATTTTCAATATTCAATAACATAATGAGCTCGATTTCCAAAGCAAAGTCTTAAAACCTTTGAAAAGTGCGAATTCCTTCAAAAAGCATCATTAAAATAAATTCGACTTTTCTTTTTAATTATTCCAATAGTCTTTGATCAAATTTTTAATTATAAAATATAATTAAAAACGGCCCCCTTTCAATGATGGACGCCCCCTTGAGTCAAGCACTTAAGTTATAATATAAAAATATTATAACTTTATAATATAGCTCCAAAAATTAATATTTAATTAAATCAATTAAATATTAATATCTTCCTCAAAAACTATCCGATTCTCAAACCGTCTGAAGCTGGCGAACCACGGAGTGATTCTGCACGTGACCAAACTATACTACTAAAAATAGCAGGGGTGCCTCGCTGAGTGCCAAAAACTGCTAAAAATAGCAACTCAGGCAAACGGTGTCCGAATGAGCCCGAACGAAAGCCAACTGATCAAATACTGACAACTGAAGCCGAGCCAAGTTCCATCAAGACCCTCTATCCATCCCATCAGCCTACGAGGGTCGCATAATAGGCTAATCGTGAGCTCTGAGAGATGTCAACTAGAAGGGGACATGACATACATACATACATACATACAGTAAGAGAGGGGGACCACCACGTGCAAGGCCCCAGGTCATGGAGGGCCAAGATGTGAAAGGCTGCCCTAACTTGCATTAGCTTAACGGGGTGTTAGGATATGTGGGACGAGAATGATGAGGACTATAAGGTCCTTCAATCATTCTACAGATCCAAAATGCAAAATAGGGCTAGGCGAGCCGGTTTTTAGGTTCAACATTGCACCTCAGGAAGCTCTTTGCCCGAGGACGAAAGCGTGGTCCTTGGACTACAGCGTGGCGCGCTGGCGTCTCTAAAGTGCGCTGGCGTTCGTACGACCAGACAACTATAGAGGCAAGGTCAAACGTAAGAAAACAAGCTAACGGCCCAACTAACTATTGCTAAAGGGCCAAAATAATGTGATTAAATAAACAAAATACTCTCTAATGTGATAAAGCAAAAATGCAAGAGTTAAGGTGGCAAGAAGGATCTCACAAAGAAACTCGTTCGCCAGCTAGCTCCTTGAGAACACATTCACCTACACACAAAGAAGAGGAAAATGTTGGGTGGTTGTATAGGGGCCTGCCTTAGTCAGACCTTCGTTTAGGTGTTTCCACCTCCACGGACAGCCAAGAAAGCGAGTATGATAAAGAAAATACTATAATAGAGAACACCAAGGACACTACAAAACAGTAAGTGTGCTTCCTCAACCAAGTGATAGAGGAGAGGAAAGGGAAGCTTACCACCTCCACCAAGAGCACTCAAGGCTGCTTGGGGGAGAAAATGAGAGTACTTGAGCCTCTGCTGCATGGTGTTGTCCCTAACTTGCTCTATCGAAGTGATGGAGTGAAGTTGTTGCTGCAATGGAGTGCTTGAAATGCTTGGAGTGAGTGCAAGAGTGTGAAAGTGAGCTTGTGAATGAAATGAAGAAGTTCAACTGGATGCTTAGAGGATGAAATGCTTGTTGAAGGGGTGAATTTGAAGGAGAGAGTGAAGAAAACGGCCATATTCGTGTCAGTCGGCCGAAGAGGGCATTACAACTTGACTCCCAATGAGAAGTGTAATGCCTGTGCAAGTTCAACTGTAGGAATCTGCCAGGGACGTAAGCGCGCCTCGCGGACGTCTGTGCGTTGCATGGGTGTCCTCGACATAAACTCCTCCAGCAACGCTCAAAACAGGCGGCAAGTGGGATGCAAGTAGCAGGCTTATTGTAATTAAGCCTCCAAACTTGGTTTTCTAAAGTGGAGAAGGGAAAAAAGGGAATTTGCATAAGGGGTGCAAATTTACTCTTATACACATACATACATACATACATATATATATATATATATATTTCTAATTGACTTCAATTTACAATAATTACTTTGACGTATATATATATATATATTTTTATATATTCCACATGTATATATATCTATATTTGTAATAATATTAAACTTACTATAGCCATCCCTATATTACATAAACTATGATCATTATTATATTAAATAAAACATGGATCAGAATTAACATACATACTGCTGCTAACTTTTTTATTCCCTTCCTCTTTATTCACATCCCATTCCATATGACTCCCTTCCTTGATCCCCATACTTCTTATATTACTTATATATTTTTGTCTCAATGAGGAGACACATCTTTGAAAAGAGGCATCCGTTGAAATAGTATTCAAAAAGTGGACAGAAGTTCAGTTAAATGGATCCCTCCTCAAGTTGACTTCGCAAAACTAAATTTTGACGGAGCATCTAAGGGGCAACCTAGGAAATTCAGGGGCAGGCATTTGCATCATCTTGGTTTACAAATTTATCACCTAACTCTATATTCTCACGCCCACTAAGGTGAAAAATGTAACCACAGTTGAATTGGTAATCATATAATTCTCAGACCAATTCTCTGCTTATTTTAAAAGGTGGCAGCTACCTTCGTTTGATATTCAAGGAATAATTTTTAACTACTGTTGCTTTTAACCAGAAAGCAAATAAAGGAAAGGGCTTTTAACTAGAAAGCTTTAAAGGTATTCATCAACATCATAAGATAAAACTGAAAATTCCTCACAACTAAAATGAAATCCAATTTCACCACAAAATCTTTATTCATAGATAAATGATACTACGCCGATGTAACAATTCAAAATATCTATCATTCCAATAATAAATCAAACACTGGTAGAACATTCAACATAAGCAAAACAGATTCATACACCATAATTCAAAGATTATGAATGTATAAATTCCAACACTGTCTTTTATATCAACATAACAGAAAGCAATAATTCAAATAACAGAGTTTTACTCTAATGAGTAAATCAAAGTTTGTCCAAAAGATCCTAAGCACATCAGCCGAATCCATATTTAAAGCATAAACAAATTGTCTTGGTAACGGTTTCTTAAAAGTAATTGCATCGAATAATTAAAAGAGTTTTTAAACTTAAAGAGCCAAATTAAAGAAAGTATCATGGAATACTAAAAATTAACTATGCATCATCTCCCACCGCTTTAGCCTCTTCATCTTCCAGATCTTCGACCGCTTCTTGCTGCAACCGTTTCTCTTGCGCCTTCATCCTGGTTTTGTAATCCCTGTATTTGGAAATAATTGCAAGTAATTCCTTGCTCCTTGGAGTAGCGGTAATTTGCAGTCCAGTTCTTACTTTGGTTAGAGATGCTTCATACTCGTTCAATGTGTCAGACCTCCTACTTGCTTTTGTTTTGAAGGAAGTGAGATAAACTTGCAATCTACTGAGCTTCGAGAAAGATTCTTTAGTCATGGTGGCAGGTTCAACCATCTCGTTGTTGAATATTTCTTTGAATGTTAGACAAACCTCCTTTGAATCCAGAATCCTTTCATCAAACTCATCAATTATCTCCACTTTTAGGTCATGACAATTTCCTTTTATCTCCACTAGCATGTCCAGATATCTCCCAAGTGCTATAGAAATTTCCTTCACCAAGGTGTCATAAATGCTCAATTTCCACTCCAATGAGTTGGGCCATGAAGGATCTAACTCCTTTGGATCGCTTACAATTTGTTCATTAATCAATTTCATTCGATCCATGGAAATCAACTCTTTAATCTCTTGTGAAAGCACATAGAGACTAGTCTGATCTTTTCTGATTTGCCGTAGTTCTGCCATCAATTCCTTCCTTTTGTCAACTGCTTGAGTGTAGAAAAGCATAGACTTACTGATAAAGAGGATAGTTTCTTCAAGCATTTCATCAAACCATTCGTTGACATTTTTGGAATAACTTAGGTTCTTTCTGATCAATTGCATTGTAGACCCATCAATAAATTTTGCCTGAGAACTTGAGGCTCCACTAGATATAGAAGGGGGAACTATAGAAGAAATGAAGTTCTTCAAATCAAGAACTTGGGATTGCAATGCCACTTTTTCTTTTCTTTCTTCCTTTACCCGCTTAATCAAGGCATTGACTGAATAATTGGCATGATATACATCCCCTTCAAGTGTTTGAGGCCCCATGTCAACATGCGTGATTTTGTTGTCAGCTACTGTTATCTCATTCTCATTTAAATCTTTTGTTGGATCTGCAATTTCCAATACTTGGTTGCCAGAAGTAGGATCAGTCAACATTCTTGACATCTTCTGAGCTTTCCTTGGCCTTGAAGAAGTTTGAAGCAACTTTGCAACTGTATCCACTCCAACTGTTGTTGTAGGAGTGTACTTCCTCTTTTTCTCCACTGCCTTTCTTAGCCATACTGGGGAGGCTTCAATCAAAGTAGAATCTTTATTCCCTAGAGCAATTTCTCTAGATTCACCAGGAGTGATGGGTATATTTTCCACTAGGGAAGAGAGTACTTCAGACAAAGGAGGAAAAGTATTATCTTCAACAATTTTCTTGAAAATAGTATCAGAATCCTTAGGCGCGGGTTTAGTTTGATTGACCTTCTTTTTAGGAGCAAGGGTAGATGGACTGTCCTATTCACATATTGACTTCAGTTTAATCATATCCTCTAGTTTCTCACCATCACCCCTAAACTGTGAATTCGCACTAGAAGACCTCGTAGCCATCCTCCTTGATGATGTACCCACTATAATTTTCTGAGAAGACCCCTGTTCATTTTTTTGAGAAGATTTTGGTTCTTGAGTAGAACCTGCAACTTGTTGCCATTTTCCTTCCAACCAATCCTAAGTTCTTTTCATGACTAGGGCAGCCCGTATGTTCATATCCAAGACTTCATTTTCATTCCAGTCAACTTTGGGGTGAGATTTATTAGATAATTTCTCATATTTGGGGTTAATGCCACCGAATCATCAATTGTACCCTCAGGAATCTGGAAAGGAAGACCAAAATCTTGTATTTGCTCAAGGGTTAACCTCATGTAATCTCTTTTCAAGACTTCATTTTTCATCAACACAATCTTCCCAGAAATCCTCAATAGAAGGTTGATGCTGATATGAATTTCCTCCATATAAATTCCGTTTCACAAAACCCTTGCTATCAAAATTGGCCCTCATGAATAAATGCTGGAGATTATATTCTTTGAGAAGTCCTTCAGCGCATTTGGCCATTTGATTATTTTTGCATGTGAAAGATGGGGTTGTCAATGGGAAAGGATACCCCCGCTTCCCCATATTTATGTATTTTACATTCACAACGGCCATTTGTCTACAAACTTCCAGGAACACCAACAAATCTTTAGGATATTTAGGCAATTTTAGTGGGGCTTTCTCAAAACCTCCTATCCTCAAGTAGGAAAATCTATCAAATTGTATATAAAAACTTCCAAATTTTGATACAAGAGACATTGACTTAGAAGAAAAACGCACTTAAAGGTTTCCATCCAATTTCCTCACAGCTTCCATTAAGAATGCATCATTGACAAGGGAAAAATCTCCCATTCTGACCTGCTGAGTAAACTGCGGGTAGCACTTATACACAGGCATGCCAGAAGTTGGAGGTATCTGTGGTTTTAATCCTGGCCAAAATGACCTTTGACTGGCTATAATATATGTTAGGCAAGAACACAGATGGAAAGTAGCAGTTTTTTGAAAATTGACTAATTGTTCGTTCAAATGGAAGCAAATTATCTTAGCCCAATCAATGAACACATTTTCATCACATATAACCAAAATAAATTGACACATCCAATCTTCAAAGGACTCAATTTTCTCATTCCCAACAATGCGATGTAATAGAGCAATGGCATCTGCAATTTCCTCTTTGAAATGCATTCTTTTAAGTTTGGCAGGTAGCTGTGACTTATCTCTTTTCTGCGATTTCAACCACCCTTTGGCCATAGAATTTTTGCACCAACTTTCATTGACTTTGAAAAAATCACTAGCTGTTGCAACAGACATGTCCTTCATGGGCGTTCTCTCAGGGATCCTTAGCGCGTGAGAAATAGCTCCAGGAGAATTTTTAGCAACAACAGTCCCGTCCACGACTTTGATTTCCTATTTTTCTGGAATGTATCTTCTTGCACATGCACCTATTAGGTCCACACTCAGAACGGCTTCTGGAAAACCCCTAGCCTGAGCTAATCCACTTTCTAACAATTTTGCGTCGATAGCAGTTCTTTTGTCACTTTCCAAACACGCCCAAAATTCTTCTAGCTTAAAGGATCCCAGCTCCGTGTCCCTTATGCTGAGCCAGTGATTTTCAATTCCAGACTACATGAGCTCACAATACATAGAGCAACACTCGTATGCTTGAAGAAATAATTGTAGATGATAGAGGTGCTATTGCAGGTTCAAACAAATAAATCTTCACCACCTTAAGTCATGCAAATGACAGGATGTGTGTTTGGTGCCGAATTAATATGGCGCTCTAGTTTAATCCTCTGTAAAGCAAACCCTAAGATTTGCGTGCTTTACAAAAATCCTTGATAAGACATCTCTAGGTTGTACCATATGCCTCATTAAATACATAGGCAGTGCCTCAAAACATGCGGGTGGACAACATATTGCCTTGTCGTGGAGAACTGAAACTCTATAACTCAAATTCGGGAGTTACAAAGTTATGAAAACCTCCGATTCCCCGACTTCATAATGGACCGACTCACTTGATGCCACTAAAGAACAAGTCCGGCTATTGGGAAGTTAGGAAAAACACGAACCCGACGACAAGGTTAAAGACACACAACACCAACAACTTAGGTTTCAAAACTTATAGAATGCGCGACAAGAAGTTAGAAACTTATAGGAACCCGCGACAGAGACTAAAATGAAGGCAAAGACTTTAGACTTGGGTGGAAAACGAAAAATTAAAGTCTAAGGAAGACAAAATTAAAGGGATGCGATACATATAATACCTACAGGTAACACATCAAAAATTCATCAGGGAAAGTTTTGGCAGCTTCTTCAATTCATTTACAACAAGGCACAAATAATAGTGCAAAAGCTCAAGCTTTATTATCGGGTTTGGAGTTAGCAATGCAATTAGGAATTTCAAATCTTCACATAGAAGGGGACTCAATGTTAATTGTTAATGCATGTAGAGAAAGAAAGATTCATAACTGGAATTTAAGGTATATATTACACAAAGTATGGGCATTGTTAGACAAGTTTAAGGCTTCCATAATATCTCATACGTATAGAGAAGACAACAAGGTAGCAGATTTTCTTACAGGTTTGGGAAGTAATGCTACAGAGGTTAGGGTTATCAATGACACAAATCAGTTAAGTGTTTTTCCACAATTGATTGAGCTAATAAACCAAGATGCTAAGGGTTATTAGAAAGATATCCAAGTAGTTCAAATCATAGTTGAAAAATTCTCCGAGTAATCGGCAAGTTTTAAAAAACTCCTGAGTTTTTTTTTATGGCAAGTTTTTCCTGCAATTACTCTCCAAAATTGCTTGCCGAATAAAGGAGAAAAACTCTTTGAGTTTTTAGCGAGTTTTCGACAAAAACTCAACGAGTCTGTCGAAAAAACTTGCCTATGCAAAAAAAGGTCCCCTATGGCCACTAAAATGGCATTTTTATTTCATTTGATTTTCTACTCTCCAAGTCCAAGTTTCCAAGTTTTCCTACAAGTCTTCATCTATAATATCGTCTAGTTCTACCTTCCCCTAGTTCTCACTAGACATGGGAAGAGGAAGATGTAAATTTGTAAAATATATTAATGCAGTATTTATTTTCAGTTTTACAAAAACAATTTGCTATTTTCATTTTGTTTTAGACTATCAGTATTAGTGCATTCCACATGAGGATGCCATTTTGTACCCAATTTGCTTTCAAATCAATCAAATACAACTAGACTCAACTTGTTTCTTTTATGTACTCATTTATTGACTCATTGGATGCATCTTATCACTTAATTTTGCAAAAATAAATGTGTTTTTAATGAAATTTAAGCAATTTTTTAAGTTGCCGAGTTTTTTGCCAAGTTTTTGCCGAGTTTTTGCCGTGTCTTGTTTTTTGGTTTTGGCGAGTTTTTCAACTATGGTTCAAATAATGGGTGGCCAAAGTTTATATTCAATAAAAGGAAGACTACTATAGTTAATTAACTTCACATGCTTGATAAGATTTTCTTTTTAAGGCCCACATGGTGTCGTTGGCCTAAGAGCATCCACAAAATAATTTTTGTACAAAGGCTTAATCCCAATCACCCGCCACATGTTCTTTCTAAAGTGCTTTGGTGCAAGTTTTAGGCAGGGCATTATGAGGTCATCCAAGAATGATTATGGCCTATGTAAACTCCCATCATAATTGGAACAGGCCAAGCTAAGCAACTAGTCCCATCTAGCGCATTGATATGCATGGAAATACGGAACGGGATATTGCATCTTGCCGCCATCTATTTTTTCTCTAACTTCGTTTTTTGTGTTTGCAGGTGGTTAGTACTAAAACTTGCTTAACTTCTTACATCTGCATGTGCTTAAGGCAAGGTGGCGACATCAGCTACAAGCTCAAGGGAAATCTTTAAATGGATTTGACACTAAAATCTTTTTCAAATTACAATGCAAGATTTCAAACGTGTCACTCCTGATCGATATCATTTCCAATAAAGGATTAGGTTTTGCATTTTTCCTTTAAATTTGCTCGTTTCATTGTCATTCTACAAAGTTAAAATCCGTCCTCTACTTGCCTTGTTCGATGTGAGTTCGGCTCTTTGTGGCTATCTCTCTACTTGTCTGGGGTGAAGCTTGTCCGTTTGAATTTCTATACACAAGATGGCACACAATGGGCATCGAGCAATGGTTTCAAACAGCTCGAAATTTCGTCCTAGAAACTACAAAATAGCAATGGCGGTTCGACTATGGGAGCTTTCGTTTTCATCCTAGAAACTACAAAATGGTTTCAGGTGTTTAAGGTAAATTGTTCAACAGTCCTTGATTGCATCAAAACTTTGATAGGAGAAGAGATTCTGCACACTGGTTCACAAAGAATAGTTTTTCCTGCGAACCTTCTTTCTATCTTCCTATCTAATGCGATGGACTTGCTTCAAAATTTCAAATTCTTTTAGTCTATTGCTAACAAAACTGTGAAGGCAGAATATTTGCAAGATGGTGCTTTATTACAGAGTGTTCAAGGTTATGATCTTACACACGGAGACAGGTTTATTGGTGGCCTCTTTCCCAGACATTATCTCTACCACAAACAGAGACATGTTGACACCTATGAAGCCTTCAAACTCTCTTTGCTCAAAGGATCGTCGGCTTACCTATATCAAGCTCTGAGCAGGTTTCATTTTGATTTCGATAAGGAGGAGATTGATAATTTTAAAAGAAAGTACCATGCACTTTCCTTTCTTTTGTCTCATCAGTGTGTTCAAGGTCTGCAACAGATTGTCTCTATGCCAAATCGTCAGACCAACAGGGTGAACATGTAGATTCCAGACATAAACATTACAATCCATTCTCAGGCTCAGGTTGCAAGTCAAATTCAAATGCTAGCTGTTGAAGGCCAAGGAGAGAATTTGGTCAACCTGGGTAATAGGGGTGTTTAAACAGTCATACAAGCAATCTTTTTGTTGTTGGTATTTAGCAGTATATACAAAAAATGAAAGCCAGGGAGATAGGGTTAAGTATGTAATGATCTGGAGAGATCAATTTTGCTTAAAATTATAATAGTATTCTAGGTGATAGGATTAGGCATGTAATTTTGTACAAAGATAGCAGCTATCAGTTGGGTTTTGAATCTCTTATCAAACGTTAAGCTCTATGTGTATTAAATTATATTATATTAATATATCTATAGGCTTTTGGCCTTTTGCTCAAAAGAAATGAAAATTGCTGCATTGTTTAATAAACCCAGTTGCTTCATCAAGGATAATCACTGTTTTTTAATATTAATCATATATTGCTGCCCCTTAATATATATTTGTTGGTAATCATTACTATTCTATCACTGCTTGTAATTATATTCTTATTTTGTATTATTTTATATTTATTATTTTATATGTATATATTTTATATTGATATGGTATATATTTGTTTTGTTTTTAATAATTATATTGTTAAATAATTATAATATTATCTTATGATAATTATAGTATTTAAATGGTAATGATTTATATTTATATTTTGATATTTATTTTATTGTGTTATTTATACTTTACATTTTAGTGTTACAATTTCGGGGTATGACAACCATTGCTGAAAATATCCTTGGAATCTTTAATGCCCGTTGAAGCACAAAGTTTAGCAAAGCATCCTTGCAGAAGAGAAAGAGGTTTATTTTTCCAAATCAAGTTCCACTAGATAGACCTACAGCTAGTAAAATTCCTCTCCATCCTACAAAATGCCTCATGCCTAGAAATTAAGTGCCTTATTGACTCCCTAACCTTCCATATACTCCAAAACATTTCAGAGCCAAATGCTTTTACAACAAATCTACCAAACAGTATATTGTGGGGATGCAGCCTCATCTAACTCTTGTTTTTAGGAACAATTTGAGATGTTATTCCTAATTAGCACCTTCCAAGGCTCAGATCCCTCAAAAGCTTTAATAATTCATTCAGCTGCTAGGGTGTGTTGGTGTACGTTTTATCATCCACCGAACACACAAAATAAAATGTCCAAAGACACTCTATCCTCTCTTGAAAAACCACTGCGTATGCTAAGATTGCGAGAAGATCATATGGCGATTCCAAGGTTTCTTTTGTTAGGTCTTGACATGTGGATAAGCTCAATGGGCGTTGTGATTTGCTGGTAATAAACATGGGGACTTACGTTTAAAGAAATTTTCACAAGTTCGGGACTTAGGCGGGTTTATCATTAAAGGCTTTTCAATTAGGACTTCAATTTGGATCTCGAAAAAAAATAGTAAAAAGATAAGGGTTTAGGGGATCTATTCTATGCCTAAGAATTTAAGAGACAATAAAGATTCGGTGAAAGGGATAACCGCACTTTGTTTTGCCTCCTGTTGGACAGCTTACGCAAAGTGGGTGCAATCTTCAAGGGGTGTGATAATGATTTTCAAGCCTCGAATGAGACTGAAGTTAAGCTTCCACAATTATAAGCTCAGGCTAACTTTACGCATCGAATGCAAATCATCCATTCGAAGAAAGTATGAGCAATACTTCACCATTGAATCTATACGATCAATCTCTCATTCACTTAACCAATACTCAAAGCAAATTCTACTTAACTTAATTCTAACTTTAATCTATGGCGGAAGAAGATATGCAACCTCGCTTACTATTTGACAATAAAAGTTATTCAAAGCAAATCATGCATAAGAGCTTTTAGTATCGGAAATAGTCTCAATGCAACAATCTCATATACTGTCTCCACACAAATGAAAGTGAGAGATCACCAGTTTAAATAGAGTTTCAAAAATCAAATGAAGGGCCGAGATTAAAACAATATCAACGGCCAAGATTATTACAACTCAACCCTAATTAGGGTTGCCCAAAATAACATGAGTTATCAATCAGTAAACAATCAGTAACAGGCAATGAAGTGGTAGTTGGAGCTATCATCAAGGAGAGGTGTCCCTATCTGCTTGGTCAGCATTGCACTCGATGAACCTGGACACGACTGTGATAACCTCTTCCATCGTGACGGGCGGCAGCATGCTAATCCGGAATTCCAATCCATCTAAGTCCTCAGCACATTTGGCGAAGGTGCTTGCCCAAGCCGCCTCCTGCTTCAGAAAATCATTCCGAATGGTCAAGAGACTCGCCACTTTCGCGAAGTCCCGTCTCAGAATTGGTCCAGTAGTTGAGAAGAAAACCTCTTGAACCTTACGTTTCAACCTCTCCAGCTGCATGTCGTTTTCCCGGACAATCTCACGGTCAAACACTTCTGCAGCTGTCATATAAATTTTCTCCTGGATTTCTTTGACCTGCTCTTCAATTCTGAGCCCATCCTCTTTCACCCTCTCCAGTTTCTCTCTCCGTATAGTCACTGCCCAAAACCAATGGTGAAAATCATATGCTGCTCCTGCAGCAATCACCCTTTTTTCAACCAACTCTTCTCTTGGGAGGCCTTTCAGGACCCTAAGGCTTGGAATAAGCCTCTCCTGCATGTCTGGAATACATTCCCATGTCTCTGCCATATCAACAAGTCTGGAAAGAAAAGAAGAGGTCTGCCCATAGGCAAGTGCCAGCTTCTCCATGAACGAGGCCGCTTCTGCGCCTTCGCTTATCATCCACTCCTGAGCCTCCTTGGCTGTGACCATCCCTTGCTCCACATCCTTGGCTATCTCCTATGAGGAATTAAGGAGGGGAGGAGCTACTGCATCACCCTGATTAAGTGGCTGGGTCAAATGTCGTATGTACTCCTTCAGGCGTTCAACTTCCTTTTTATACTCCTTTTTCGCCACTTCTTTTTCCAGTCTCGCCTTGACAGTTGATACAGAATTATCTAGTTCTTCCACTTCCTGACCTTTTGTAGTATGGCCAAGATCTATGGTGGTTATGGCATACTCTTGAGGAGTGATCTCATCTTGTGGCTTGTCCACTGTCGGTACTGCGATGTGTATGGAATGACTGCCTGCCTCGTCCCGCTGAATGGTGGAAAACTTCTTGGCTGGCTTCTTAATTGCAATCCGTTCCAGTCTTGCCAAGAAGTCCGCAGTATCATCCTCCTCTTGGGCTTCTTCCGGTGCCTGAATCTTCATCCTTTCTATCAGCCAATCCGGAATGGTAGGTTGCTCAATTCCATCTTCTACCTGAACATCCTCCTCATTTGGAACATCCACTACTTCTTTGAGAGTGGAAATCATTCCCTCTTCGAAGTCATTATGTTGGACTTCCATCTCATTATCTGAACCTAGTATTTCCGTGCTCGTAGGTGATGAGGGCTCCTCGTCATCCAGCTGAATAGGCTCATTGTTCTCTTCTTGAACTGTAGGAGGTATGATTATTTCAACCAAGGATTCATCGATGGTGGCCATCAGCTCGTCAATATTCTGGGACACTGCAGAACGAGATGGTTCTCCCTTCCGTCTTTTCTGAACAGGCTCTACACTTGGAACTACCTCCTTCCTTTTCTCTCCAATCTCAACCAAATCCTGATGGGATGTGCCAGCATTGGAGGAATACGATTCTATCTCGCTCAGTAAATCATACGTGAGCGTTATTCTTTTTTGTCTCATCTCCTGGACATGTTGGTCAACCCACCACTGAGAGTATTTGGTCACTGGTCTCATCAAGGTTGCTAAGTCTGAGTGCTTAGGCTCTGACCACCTTATGGGAGGAAGAGGTCGGCTTTCCTCGAAGCGTGGCTGGATGTAATTCCCATCGTCCTGCAACTGATCAGGCACCCGACAAAGTTCAATTGCCCTCATGAAGTCAACTGGCATTCTGGACCATAATCTCCTTCTGACCTCGTATTCATCAGCAGCGTTTGCCCAAAAGTCTTCCAGTTCCACCCTGTGCTTGTACCTTCTCCCATCCACTGTCCGGATATGATGATGTGGGTCAAAGTTGACCCTAGACTTGTAGGCTGTGAACGGGTACCACTGGATTTCCAACCTGGTGCTCTCAGCTACCTGCGCTGACAGACAGGACTCCAACATATTCCCGATGAAAAATGGGAATGTAACAGATGCCTTCTTGGTTGGCCTCTGGATGTTTTGATATTCTTCTAGCTGCCTTAGGACTTCGAGCAGAATCATTCGATTTGTCGGATAGATGGGCAGGAACTCTATGTGACTTCTTGTAGAATTGAATTGATCAGACACTTCGGGCGACCTCGGATGCACTTCGGAAGTATTCTGGTAATATGCATTAAGAAGGCATCGTGCACCCGCCTGAAATGAGACTTCTCCTTCAGCTGGAGTTGTGGGTAGCAATCATAAGGTCTGAGTTCGTTTTCTCCGCTGCCAACTTTGCCCTTGCAAACTAGTCCTGGATATTTATATGACCTGGCCAATAAGTAGACAATATACGAGCTCATGTGAAAAGACTTAGTCTCCTCCAAGTTGACCAACTGCTCGTGAAGATTGTTACTTATCATTCGAGACCAATTGAACATTTTTATGCCAGAAGTGATTTCATCTATGAAGTAGTACATCCAGCTCTCGAAAAATGTACCTTGAGGGTTGTCAGCTATTCTATTCAACATCAAAATGATGTCCCCATAGTCCTCTTTAAAGTCTGTCTGACGTGGCCTTTTAGGCATCTTCTTTATTGACGGTTTAGGTTTATCCAGCCATGCCTTGTTAACATTTGTGGCGCATAAATCTGGCTGACTGTCATACAAATGTTTAGCTTCCTCCTTGGTCTTATAGACAGTCCGAGAATGTGTTGGGATGCCAAAAGTTTCTTGAATTGCCACCTCGCTCAAGTGTGCCAAAATTTTGCCGTCAGGTGCAATGATCTGCCTCTTCTGAGCATCATAGTTGATAGCACATTCTACCATCAATTCTGCACAATCCATCGCAGGCGGGAATCCAGCTGCCTGAAAAATCCCATTTCTCACCATCCGCCTGGCTATTGGTGTCAGAAGTCTGTTCTGTCCATACACTCTTTTCTTGAACTCTTCGAAGTCGACATGTCCCAGATCGGTGTCTGTGACATTTTTCCACTTAGAATTTATTTTAGACTCTCGCTGGACACCTTTGCTGGCGAACTTCATGGCTGCCTTCTTTGATGATTCGCCCACTGTGGTCATCAACCTGCAGTCAAAAATACTAACATTAATACGTAGACCATCGTGGTCATCAACCTGCAGTCAAAAATACTAACATTAATACGTAGACCTTTTAAAATAATTTACTTTCATGCCTTGGATTCGAAAATTTCACTTTCAGCTTATTAAATAATTAAATTTCTGCGAAAAAGCAAGTTGAAAGTAAATGGGTGAAGTTGAAATTTTAGCCAGAACTTTTGCTAAGATGAAAAAGACAGAAGAAGAATGGCGAATCTATTCAACTGAACATCAAACCTCAGTAAAAGACTTCCGGCTGCAAATCAGATTAAAACTTCGAGAAATAAATCAAAAAGCAAGTGATGAAGTGCGCCCCTCTTGCACAGAAGAATTCGACTTTCAGCAAATAAATCTTTTCACTTCTCGAGAAAATTCTTCTTCAGCATAAAATTACTTCTTCCTCTGGGAAATTCGATCTTGCCTGCAGAATAATTACTTGCTTTAGACTTTCGAGAGAGTTTCAACTTTTCTTCAACTGTGTTTGTGAAAAAAATGAGTTGCTTAAACTCATTATAATGCTGAAGATCTTGATTTGTTTTAGCAACTGCCTTCGTCTCTCTCGATCTCGATTTGTCTTCTCTTGTTCAAACAGGCAAGTTTCCTTTATTTTTCGAAAAGAATCTGTGTCGAGCTTATCCAGGAAAATCTCTTTGATTTTCAAAAAATTCGATTTTTGCTTGAAATTTTAATTCTTGAATTTTTTGAAAATAAACATTAAATATTCAATTAAATTCGATTTTTCCAACTTTAAATTCATGACGAATTTAATTTTGCTCATCGGATTTTATCTTTGTTCGGCGTAATTTATTTTCTTCCAACTCTCGTCTGGCAAATTTAATTTTGTCCAAGGCTTTTTTTTTAAACTTCTAAGTATTGGAAATAAATTATTAAAATATTAAAATATTTTAATTTATTCCAACCCGTTCGTTTTGGACCCATGGCTATTTTGATTTTCTCTTCATTTTCTTTGGCTAAAAATTTATTTTCCAATTTTATTCCCAATTTCGTCTAGCCAAGTCAAAATTTTAGCCATTTTGTCGATAAATGTTATGCCAGATCCTTATTTTTCCCTGCCATGGCGAACTTTTAATTGCACCGGGCATATTTTATTTTGCCAAAGTCAAATTTTCTCTCGCTCGGGCGAATTTAATTTAGGCAAAGTCTTGGTCCGGATGTCTTTCTTAGGCGAAATTTCATGATGCTTGACAAATTTTTTATCTTCCTTAGCCAAAGGCGGACTTTCCTACCTCTTTGCCTTGTGCATTTTTCCCTGTGTACTTGGCCAATTTTTCTCCTAAACATCCATACTTAGGCGATTTAATTTTTTTTCTCTTCCCATGCCTAGGCGAACTTTATTTTTCTCTTTGCCATGTCCTAGGCGGACTTTATTTTTCTTCTCCACCTTTCATCAAGACATGGTGGACTTTCCACTAGGCTTGCCTTTCATACTTAGCACTTCTCCTCTTCAAAATATTAAAACACTTAGCCAAAATTTCGATTTTCTAGCCTTCAGGCCCCTATACTTAGGCAAATTTTCGGATTTCTTCTCTTAGGCACCAAACACTTAGTAAAATTTTTAAATTTTCTCCTTCCACATGCCTTGGCGGACTTCCTAAGCACTTTG
>VDFB02025606.1:0-30323 GCA_007258455.2 Sequoia sempervirens | reverse complement strand
CAGTTTTGAAAGTTGGCCTAGGATTGGGTCCCACAAGTCATGGTAACAATGCCTCTATCTTCATAATCAAAGTTTTGTACCTCCGAGTATAAAAAGCAAGAAAAAATCACCAGGCGAGGGGTTTGTTCCAAATGATCCAGATGAAAGAAATAAATTCATCCAGATGTTAGGAATGATGAGAAATAGAAAGGAAAGCTTGAAGTCCACCCAAGGTGAAGATGTCCAACATGAAGGAAAAGTATTCCCAAGGATGGATGTCCAAGGCACTGTGAAGTCCGCCGTAGCTTGAAGGAAGCATGGTCCAACATATAGTTCAACACATGGTCTGACACATTGTCCAGCCAAAGACAAAGTCCGCCCAAGGCAAGTGCATCATTTACAAGCCAAGAAAAAGTCCTCCTAGCTCAAGGTGAAGATGGCAAGACATTGGCATAGTCCACCCAAGCTAAAAGAATGGATGGAAAGACAAAGGTGAAGTCGCCCAAGGGAAAAATGTCTAAGTTTTGATGAAGTCTGCCCAAGGTAGAAGTTGGCATGAAGTTGGCCAAGTCCGCCCAACACATGAAATGGCACAAGAAGCTCAAAATCTGCCCTAGCATAAGGAACTCCAAGTTTGCCATGCTTTGGCATGAAATTCTCCAACTCCGCCTTAGCAAATGAGCAAAGTGGCACAAAAACTATGAATTCCACCAAGGAAAACTCATAAAATTGGGTAAGTGTTGATACCTTGGGGAGAAAAACTCAGAAAATTGGCTAAGTGTTGATACCTTGGAGAATAAAATTTCAAAATGAGCAACCTCACCCAACATGGCAAACCAATCATGAAGTTTTCCAAGGTTAAATTGAAGATGTCCAAGACACAACCAAGAAGGAAGATGTCTTTCCAAGTCCAAAGTCCACCCAAGAATGGTCTGTTGATCATGAAAGCTGCCCAGGTAGCAAGGAAAGTGGCTTGCCAATGATGAAATCCTCTTAGGTCAAAAATAATAGTGCCCAAGACACAATGAACCTTGCCATGAAATGTCATGGAAAATGTGAAGTTTTCCATGCTATAAATTCAAAACGTCCAAACAATAATGAGCTCCGCCTTGACACTTGGGAAAATGTCCAAGATCATTCAAAGTCTACCTATGATAAAAACAAATTGTCCAACCAGTAGCCAAGTCTCCTTAAGGAAGAGAAAAAGAATTGGCTTGCCAATGAGGAAGTCTGCTCAAGCATAGTAGAAAAATGGCATGACACATGTGTGCCAAAGTCTACCAAGGTTAGAAACAAACATGGTAAAATTTTCCAAGAGAAAACAAAAAAATGGCTAAGTGGGGAATTTTCCTACAACAAAAGAATCAAATTTTGACTGTTGGAAAGAAAACAAGAAGAATGAAGAGGAATAAAGAGGAAAAGTAAAGAGGAAATGAATAAAATCCTTGTCCAAGGATGAAGTCTTCCCTACTTAGCACAAGCCAAATT
Source organism: Sequoia sempervirens (assembly GCA_007258455.2). NCBI lineage: Eukaryota > Viridiplantae > Streptophyta > Pinopsida > Cupressales > Cupressaceae > Sequoia > Sequoia sempervirens. The sequence goes on along the minus strand of VDFB02025606.1, from coordinate 28,856 downwards.
CAGAATTGAAGGAAAATCCACAGGCAAAGTTCATTTGAGCATAGAGATGGCCAAAATCTTGGCTAAGTGTTGAATGGTCCACATGAAGGTGTTACAAAATGAAATTGAATAGCCAAAATTTGGCTAAGTATGGGAAATACTTCATAGAGAAAGTTCCAATTTCCTCCATTGTGGCAAAAGCACAGGGGAGTTCTCCAAATTCAAGGCACTTGAAGGAATTTCAAAGCAATTAGGAAAGAAAAGTTTACTAACTTTAAGTCTAGACATCTGTTCCAAGGGGAGACTTCCAAGCCTCAAAGATTCAAAGGATAGAGTCGTTAGCAAGGAAAGGTATTCTAAGGAAAGTACATGGAAAAAGAACAAAGTGACCAAGGGACATCCAACACGCTAAGGTGGCACCTTGTTATCTTCCAACCAATCAAATTGTTCCAAGTCAACATGTCTAGGTTCAATGAACCTGACTTATCCATGGAATTGGTTTATATTTAGCAGAGGGACAAGTGTCCCCAAATGTTATTTTCTCATTGGTCGAGGGGTAGCTAGTTGTAACAAACCCTAATTAGGTTTTATTTTGTAATCTCGGTTGTTGATTCAAAATCAATCTTGGCCATTGAATTGTAATCAAAGAGCCTATAAATTGAGCTCGCCCCTCATTTTTAAAACATGGGAGCATGTCGCAAAACATTTTGAGATATGTAAATTGTTGCTTACAACTACCAAAGTAATAAGTAATGCATTGTTCGAATTGATGGTGATTACCTTTATTATTTTGGAGTTGGCATGGTTCTTATTCCTCATCATAGTTTAGATTTTATTTGCATGTTTGTTAGATGAATGAAAGATTTGATAGTATGGATTGGTGAAATTCTTGCTCATACTTTCTTTGAATGAATGATTTTTGTTCAATGCGTAAAGTTAGCTTGAGCTTATATTATGGATGCTTAACTTCTATCTGGATAAATATTGTTTGATTTGATGATAGTTATTTATGACATGAAAATCACAAGCACACCCCTTAGAATATTGTACTCACTTTGTGTGGCAAAACAAAGTGTTGTTATTGGTTTCACCAAGTCCATATCATCTCTTGAATTCTTAGGAGTAGATTAGAACTTCTAAACCCTTATGTCCTTTTTCGATTGCTTGAAGTCCATGACCCAAGACCCAAAAAATAGAGATTCATTGTCTAGACCTTCATTGTGAATTGAACAAGCCTAGCATAAGTCCATTTGTGTATTACCAGCATATCAAAACACCCATTGAGCTTATCCACACATCAAGACCTGACAAAAGAAACCTTGGAATCACCATATGATCTTCTAGAAATCTTAGCATATGCAGTGGTTTTTCAAGAGATGATAGAGTGTATTTGGACATTTTATTCTGTGTTCAATGAGTAACAAAATGCACACCAACACTACCCACTCTCCCTTTGTACGTCCTGTTGTCTTGAAAGTTCTCTTTCTCTCCTAACTATGACTTCTTCTTGCACTTAGGCTTTGACTTTTACTCTTGGGTGGCCTTGAACTTTGTCTAAGAAATCTTTTGCCTTCTTCAACTTCACCCCTCAATCGTCTTCATTGTTCTCTTTGTTCTTTTATCCTTAAGGATCTTCCAATCTTTTGGTCTATTGATTTGTGATTCTTTGGTGTATGGTGATGGTCCATATTACATTCTTCTTCTTTCCTTTTGTTCCATTCTTTGTACTATTGTAGTATTTGTTGCTTGCGTTGTTCCTGGTCTCTCTCAACCCAAAGATCTTGTAGGATGAAGTGACGTGCAATTAGTCTTGATAGTTTGTTGTGAAGATGATCAACCTCTAGGTTGATGATTAGGTTGTCCCATATGGTAGCCTAAGGTACATCTCTCTTGAGAGCTTCCCTCAGTACGTGTTCTTTTAACGAAATGTCCCACAGGTTTACCAAGTCTTGTGTCAACGTGTCTTCCCTTTCACTATTTGCTTGCACAGGTTCTTCAATTGGTTGTCCCATTACATCGCCATGAGTTTACTTTGCTAGGGTTCATATTGACAACACCAAATGTTTACTCAGTAATTCTACTTGAATTATACATAACAACCATAACAAAATATATCAATTACTCATAACAATGCTCAAAGGATATCTAGTGCATTCATTCATTCATCATATATGCTATAGTTATAGGATATGTATGCATGTGGTCACCGACTACAAGTAAAAACAAGAAATATATAGCAAGCGATGTTGGTTGAGAGCGCCAACCATTGGTAACTACCAATTGACAACTAACGATCAACGACTAATTACACATTAACTTATTCATTTATTTATTGATGAATACAAAGAAGAGGAAGAATACATATGCACTTACTGACCATGGTAGACACTGTAAATGGGATTTTGGTTTAAAAAACCTAAATTTATTGAAAAAGGGGCATTACAAGTCCACCGTTCCCAAAAATTGCTTTCCCTCAAGCAATACAAATTCAAGCATTCTAGGTTTCTTGAATCAATGACCCAAATTCTTCATCTTTGAGACAATAATGGGATCTATTTCCCTTATGAGCAACACTCCACTATCCTCTCCCAAGTACAACCATTTAACCCCTACTGATTTTTGTTCTAAAATATATTCCCTCAAAACTCTTTCTACTCTCTTATTAACCATTTTGCTTGTCCAATTGCTTGTAGCTGATAACTTATGTATAGGATCTAGGTTATGCATTTGGAAACTGAAGTAATCCCTACCAGAATCAATTGACAAATTTATCCCTATCACACAAGAAATTTTTTGAGGCAACCTTTGTAGCCTAAATGTCTCTTTGAAAGGTATTTCTACCACATGATGTGCATTGAATGTTGGAGAGATGGAAAATAGATGCATATACTTATTTAGTCTAGTCACTACAATACAAACACTATCATTACCATTTACTATATGGGAAGATTGGTGATGAGTCCCCAAGTCACATTTTCCCATTTTTGTTTAGGAGTAAGTAATGGTTGTAGTAAACCTATAGAAATAACCTGCCCTCCTTCACTCTGATGGTAAGTAGTGTACACCCTAGTATGCTTAACAACATCTTCTTTGAGGCACTCCCCTATGATTCCCTCTCTTTTTTGATCAACTTCTTCATAAGCCCCTCTAGATTTGATGTTAAATTCTAGAAATTCCTTGTGATACAAACATGATGCATAAGATTGAAGAATTCCATAGATGACTGAATTTGTATTCCAATCCACCAAAAACTTTAGAATATTGGATGGTCCAATTGACTTCAACATCACAATTTTATCATTATGCCTTGCTACAAAGTTGTTGATATTATTTGATGATGAAGCAATAGGCTTTATCAAAGTGTTCTCAATTTGTACTAAGTGATTTTGAAGAGGTATATCATTGTCCATGATATGCAACACTAATGGTTGAAAATTACACTAGAATGTTTTGGTTAAAGTCTCATCAATGTTGGTATTGCTGAAGGGAGCTTGGATTTACAAGATGATGGGTATTTCCAAAACTTGTCCTTCTTATGAAGTTCATCAAGAATATGTAAACACCTAGCTCCCCTTTTCCAATGTGACTTGAGGAAATTAAGAATGTGTGAGAGTATATAAAGTTTTTTCATAAGATCTTTACAATCCTATATTCAACTCTCAAGCACATCAACACCATTTCTAGCAAATAATTGATAGATTTCATCTAGAGGAGTAGAGCTTTGAAGCCTAAAAACTTGCCACATGCAAACAATTGCCAAATATACAATATCACTGTATTTTGTATAATTGTACTTTAAAAATCCCACTAGAATTGGTAGATCATTGCAAACAATCAACATTTGAAGTATCAAAGAACTTAGGCACGAGTGTTGGACATAGTAGATTGCTTGCATATGCATTTTCTTTGAGGGATTAGCTCCTACATGATTCTTAATAACAAGAATTAAACCACTAAGGCATGCTTTCACTTGTGTTGAGGAATTGTATCTTAAAATCATGTTTGCAACTTGCAACATTGAATATATAACAAGACTATTTCTTTTTTCAAGAGGGATTGAGGATGTGATAGAGTTGGAAGAGGGAGCCAAACTAGTTATCACCATTCTCTATCAACACCACAAAAGACATAAAGATGATATTGAGAAATCTATCAAGGAGCTCATGGAGATGGGGCATATCCGTCCAAGCAAAAGTCCATTTGCATCTTTTGTTGTGTTGATGAAAAAGGAGGATGGGACTATGTGCATTTGCATAAATTACAAAGCTCTAAACAAGGAGACTATAAAAAATTGATACCCTATGTCGAGGATTGATGAGAACATTGATGAGCTACATGGAGTTGTCTATTTTTCAAAGATAGACTTGAGATTCAGATACTATCAAATAAGAGTTTGAGAAGAAGATATTGAGAAGACTGCTTTTAGATGCCATTTTGGGCATTATGAGTTCCTAGTTATGCCTTTTGGCTTAATAAATGCACCAACAACTTTTCAATTTTGTATGAATCGTGTCTTCAACAAGTAACTTAGAAACTTTCTCTTGGTATTTTTCGATGATATCTCGATATTCAGTAAGACTCGGGAGGAACATATCTCACATTTGGATGAGGTTTTGGGTAATCTTGAAGTTGAATCTCTATATGCAAAGGAATCCAAGTGTGAGTTTGGCCATGAAAAAACTCTTGTATCTTGGTCATGTGATTGGCGTTGATGGAGTTAGTCTTGACCAAGAGAAGATTAAGGCTATTTTCGACTGGCAACAATAATGACCCAAGCCCCAGATCATTTGATTTTCGATTATTCTTTATTGGATTGACAAAGATTGTCAACTGATCTTATTAAAACTAACCAAGTTTATAGAATATAAATAAAATAACTTGAATAATAAAATCTGATTTAATTATTAATTTAATAATGAACATTTGAATATAGTGGCTGTTTCTGAATTATACTTCAAAGTCATGCTTTATATATATAAGAGGTTATACCTCTTTAGATTGTTGTTTCTGACTTGTCCTTAAATTCATGCAATTTTCTGACATAGGTGTTGTTTCTTAGTTTTGCTTATTATTTATGCATCCTTATTGAGAGGATCTCGGGCTCCTATGAGCTCTTCAATCTGCTAAGTAAAATATATATATATTGGTCTGAAAATATTCTAATCCATATCCTTATATGTTTCCACCATTTTCTTGGTTCTTTTATATCACCATGACCACAAGGAGATGCACCTATTATGAAAGTGACGACTGTTCCAAACAGATATGACCTTTCCTAGTTGTTGGCCTTTCAAACCAATCACAACCTTAAGTCAAGTATAATTGCACCTCTTCATTAAGGGTCACTGTCTTTAAATAGTGGTCACTATCTTTTAAATTAGGAACTACTGCTTTATTTAATCTTTATTTATTCATGTTGGCCAATTACTTTTTACTCCTGTGATATGTTTATCCTCCATGATATGGCGACAGTAGATCACATATCACCTTCATAACTATTATTGGTTTTGTTTTCTTAATATCCTATGAACCCATGCTTTATGTGTTGTAGAGATTGGTATGATTGTGCCCGTTTGAAACATGATGTGAACTATTTCACAAGTGTGCTTTAGGCTCTATGGTATCTTCAAGAAATTCCATCTTCAAAAGGGTCTCCTCCTTGCTCTTTGTGGCTTGAAATAAATGAAAATTTGAAAAGGGGACCCTTATGTTTTTTATGAAAACATAATTCCGGGAGAAGAAATTTGACATGACAACCAAAACCATTGAAGAATGCAAGAATCCAATGCCCTATTTCATAATATCATGAAAGATGGTAGTTGGTCTATATTGAAGAAAGTAGTTCTATTTGATGTTCCTAGATGATCAAATCACTGCTATATAAAATGATTTTGAATGTCTAACTGATGTAGATGCTTGGAAACTCTTGTTGATAGTTGCCATTCAATAAATTTTTTGACTTGGTGCCACAAATAAATCTTGAAACCTGCAATAACATAGAAAGAGGACCACTTTTTGCTTATAAACAACAAAAGTTTAAATTTTTTGTATTATGGAATGAATAGAAACTTGTTTAAATAGGCCTGCCATGCTTTAACTCTTGCTTTCTTTCTAAAATAGGCTGACTAGGATAACAATGATATGGCTTTTAAGTGTTTTTTTCTTTTAAAACATGAAGATATAATTTGAATTTAGTCATGAGATGACTTACTCCTTGGTTGCATTGTCGGAATGGCATTGCCCAGTAGAAATCACAGCTTATGTATATTGTTAACTTGAATCCAAATTGAGGCGTTCTTTCATAAAGTGATTGCTTATTGGGTTGTGACTTTGATGCAACATTGGCATTCATGACTCTATACATCTTCTTTTATGTTTAAAGTGATTTCATACCTGGTGTGGTATGCTATAGGTTTTCCATTTGAATCACCATTTTGGGATGGTGTTACCATTGAAAAAGTGTGACTCAATGTTTGTTTTTAACTTGCCTTCATGCTAATTGCATATTCTCTTGAGTTTAGTCACTTGAGTTGTGGTTTGTCCTTGGTGTTGCAGGCTAAAAGTTGTGACGATTCACTTAACACTTAAACTCATTCATGCTAGTAGCATTTTTACTATTAATTTTCCGCATAAGTCACCATTATATGCTGGAAATACCTCTTTAAAAGTGTGAATTTAACTAACTGCAACTTTGAACTTTGTATGCCTCCCTAGGCACCTTTTGTATGTTGCATTGCCACTCAAATTGTGTGCTCTTCTAAGATTTATCCCCTTCTTCTTGCTTGGAGAGTTGGAGGAATTTACAAAATGATTTCTCAACCTTTTCCTCACCTTCAAATATTTGTCACTATATGATCTTCAGTTCCACTTTGGAGCTATCAATGTTTAAGAGCTTGATTAATCTCAATTTTCCATTCCTTATCAATGATCAATCTGTAGACATTGTTCATTGACAAATTGACAAGAATGATAATCTAACTAACATTGACTATCATGAAAAGAGTACCATGGCTATTGAATATAAAGTTGATTGTAGGCAATTTTTTGTAGGGGTACTATTGTGACCCTTTCACAACATCTCCCCATTGCAAATGGGGACCCCCTTGTCTTTTTCTTTTTTGGGTTTTGCCTTGGAAACACAACTACTAATCCACATTTTTTTCTTTTACAACAAGGAGTCAAAAATCACCTGATCCAAGTAGAGAATTCAAGCCCAGAATTGTGCCTAGACATCACCAAAGTGCTTAGAAGACCCGGTCAACAAAGAATGCAATTGCTTTCACTCAATTCTGACACTTCCTATTTTTTAGAAATTTTGCTTTTTTCTTTTTTCTATTTTTTAGAAATTTCTAGTTTTAAAAATTCAACCTAGGGTTTGGGTATCATAGGTAATGGATTTAGCATTTCCATCTTTAGAATCAAAAAATTCGGGCCTCCAGAAGTAAAAATAAAGAAAATCAAGCAAAAATCATGAAAAATCAAGAAAAAATTATATGGTGAGGATGATCCCGAAGAAGGTTAAGGAAAATGTTAGACACTTCAAGAAGTCCGCTTGGGAGGAGAAATGGACATGGAAAACCACCAAGGAATTCCACCATGCCTTTTTTAGGCCACCAACAAGTCCGCCTTGCACTTATCTAAGTAGAGATCAAGTTCACCTTGCATATGGAAGGACACAAAGGAAGTCCACCCTAGCACCAAGGAGAAAAAGTCAAGCACTTAACAAAGTCCACCAAGAGTCTGGAAAAGTAGAGAGAAATTCCACCATGGAGATGGAAGAACACTCTCAAAGTTCACCCCATGCCTTGTCTAGACTAGAGCAAAGTTCGCTTGGAAGGAATGAAACAATGTCAAAGGATCTAGGAAGTCCGCCATGGGAAGAGGAGGAAATGGCATGAAGTTTGTAAAGTCTGCCATGCATTTGGAATAAAATTCAAGAATTTCACCCTACCTTGGAAGAAATATGGAAAGACCATCTCAAAGTCCGCCATAGGATGATAAGCAATATGGCAAGAACTTCTTGAAGTCCACCCAACACATTGGCAAGTGAGCCTTAAAGTCCACCACCTCTTGGAAACAAATTTATGAAGTCTACCTAGGCTTGAGAAAGGATGGCACAACACATGAGAAGTCTGACCTAGGCCTAAATCAAGACGTCCAAGCACAAACAAAGTCTTCCCAAGAAGAAAAACTCAGAAAATTGACTGAGTGTTGGTACCTTGAGGAGGGAAATTCAGAAAATTGGCTAAGTGTTGGAAAGAAAATAAGAGGAATGAAGAAGAAAATAAAGAGGAAGTGAATAAAATCTTTGTCCAAGGATAGAATCTTCCCTAAATAGCACAAGTCAAATTCAGAGTTGAAGGCGAATACACAGGAAAAGTTCATTTGAGCATAGGGATGGCCAACATCTTGGCTAAGTAGTGGTCTGCATGAAGGTGTTACAAAATGAACTTGGATAGCCAAAATTTGGCTAAGTATGGGAAATAATTCATAGAGAAAATTCCAATCTCCTCCATTGTGGCGAAAGCATAGAGGCATTCTTCTCCAAATTCAAGGCACTTGAAGGAATTTCAGAGCAATCCATAAAGAAAGACTTAATAACTTCAAGTCTAAACATGTGCTCCAAGGCAAGACTTCCAATATAGGTGAGAAGAAGAAATAAAAGTCTCAAAAGGAATCCACAATCAAAGCTAGGGAGAAACAAGCACAAAGGACAAAGTCATTGTCAAGGAAAATATTTTTAGGCAAGAACATGGAAAAATAAAGTGACCAAGGAGGACATCCAACCTGCTGAAGTGGCCCCTCGACCAATCAATTTGTTCCAAGTCAGCACGTCCATATTCAATGAACCTGCCACTCCACCATGCAACATCTTTCTGTTTTATTGTTGGTTCATATTTAGAAAAAAGGACAAGTGTCCTCGAATGTAATTTTCTCATTGGTCGAGAAGGAGTTAGTTATGACAAGCCCTAATTAGGGTTTTATTTTGTAATCTCGGTCATTGATCCTAAATCAATCTTGGCCATTGAATTGTAATTGGGGAGCCTATAAATTGAGCTCACCCCTCATTTGTAAGACATGGGAGTATGTTGCAAAACATGTTAAGATAAGTAAATTGTTGCATACGACTGCCAAAGTAATAAGTAATGCATTGTTCAAATTGATGGTGATTACTTCTTTTATTTTGGAGTTGGCATGGTTCTTATCCCTCATCATAGTTTAGATTTTATTTCATGTATGTTAGATGAATGCAAGATCGGATAAGTATTAATTTATGGTGAAACTTTTGCTCATACTTTCTTTGAATGGATGATTTTCATTCAATGCGTAAAGTTAGCCTGAGCTTACTTTGTGGATGCTTAACTTCTTTCTGGATAAATATTGTTCGATTTGATGGTAGTTATTTATGACATGAAAATCATAAGCACACTCCCTTGAAGATTTCACCCACTCTGTGTAGTTTTCCTAAGCGTGGCGAAACAAAGTGTGGTTATTGGTTTCACCAAGTTAATACCGTCTCTTGAATTCTTAGGAAGTAGATTAGTGCTTCTAAACCCTTATCTCATTTTTTCAATTTGTTTGAAGGACCTGAGCAATAGAGATTCATTGCCTAAACCTTGATTGTGAATTGAACGAGCCTAGCATAAGTGCCTTTGTGTATTACCAGCATATCACAACAACCACAGAGCTTATCCACACATCAAGATCTGACATAAGGAACCTTGGAATCGCCATATGATCTTCTCGCAATCTTAGCATACATGGTGGTTTTTCAAGAGAGGATAGGGTGTCTTTGGGCATTTTATTCTGATGTCTGGTGTGTCACAAAACACGCATCAACAGGTACCAACATTAGTTAACCTCCAACAATAGTTTTCGATAAGATAAGCAGGGTTAGGGCCCTAATCCCATACAAAAGATGATCAACTAAGTTGTAGGACTCAACAAAATAGATTGGAGAACATAACAACCAATTAAGGACAACAAAGCTAAAACAAGAACATCAACATAGCAAGAGACTACATAACAGTAAAAGATAAGTCATAGGATCAACATGCCACTTACCCAGATCAAAAACATGCTAGACAAAAAATTCCATATCCACCAGCTATTACGTAGTCTTAATACTAAGTAGATTATGACTAGAAGCTAAATAAATTGTCAAATAGAACAAGTCCATGTCAATATTAGCATAGTTGTAGACCAAAAAAAAAAGGCACTAATGCTAGATAGACATATACAAAGCCCCGTCATGAAAAGGAAACAAATTAGGAATCTTTAATAAGATTCTAATTCTCTTGTAGATCCTCCACAACATCAGACCAACTTTCCTTGAGCTTCCTATTCTTGGACATGTTGGCTTCATTCCTATGACCCTTTTTCTTTTGTTGTTTCTAAATTTTACCTTGTCTCGAGATAGTTCCCATCACCGCTCTCTTCACTATACCATCCACCACCATACAAATATTTTTTATGGCACCTTCAATGACCTGGAGCTTCTTGGAACTATCAGCCTCTTCAATTTGTCTTTCAAATTGTTCCATTCTGACATTAAGAGTTTCCATTTTAGAGTTTAATTTATTGTAATCCCTTTCTTACTTTTCTACATTTGAGAGTGCAGAATAGTGGTATCCTGCTCTTCCATAGCTATAGGTCTAACATTGCTAACCTCCAACTCATCATCCTCTTCAAGCTCTTTTCCCACACCATCCTCATTGTCTCCATCCATATCATTGTTCTCCTCTTCTTGTTCTTGAATCTCCTCCTTCTCTTCATAGTCTGAAACATCCTCTTCATCCGATATCTCAGTCTCTCCAAGACTATCAGGAACATACTCTTCTTCAGAAGAGTCTAGACCCTCCCCCTCGGCCACCTTTTTTCCCTTTTTGTCTTCTTCCTTCCCCTTGGAGGTAGCTTTCACAAGTCTAACCGACTTTCTACCTTTGAGAGGGGACAAACCACAATGAAGACTAACATCCTTATCATGAGAAATGGTTATGGTAGTATTTTTTTGTTTTGCTTCTTTAGGCTCCACCTTCCTACATTTAGCCAAACAAAGGGAAAGGGGGGAGGATTTTTGTTTCTCAGGGGTGATTTTTAAGAGATCCTCCAAGGAAGGTTCAAAAATGGGAGGAGAAGGGTTTATATTATTTTTTGGCTTAGGCAATTTCTCAGGAGAATGGGGCTTACAATCAATTAACTCTATCCAAACAGAGCTCTTGGGGGTTGACACATTCTCAAGGAGATTGACAATAGGGTTCCTTTGCGAAGTAGTAGCTAAGGCATATTTTTAAATAGCCCTAATAAGCCCTTGGTGTAAGGGGGGATTAGCACCATTTTCCATACTTTGCTGAAGAGAAGAGAACAAGAAGATGGGGAGGTTAATCTTCTCAAGATGACGAACATGGTTTAAGATAGGGAAATGATAACCATGACTAGACATAAAATTCCCTTCAAGACTAAAGTATTTCATAATAACCATAATTACATTGTGATAGGGAGTCAGAAGTTTATATTTTGAGTACCTATTTTGGAATCTCTTGGGTTTCTCCTTGGCCTCAAATAACTTGTCAATGAAAGCTTGATAGTTTCTAGTGCTCTTCTGGGCAATCTTTTTGCCTTCATATTTCAGACTCGTGTCTTGAGCAATCATCTTAGCCATAACAGTAAAGTGTAACCTACCAAGTTGAACATCGTCTTCACTCGAGGCATTTGAGAACATATAGCTGAGAGCTTCATTGTATCCTTGCATAGCTTCAAAAAAGGGAGTGAATCCTGACCTATCAAATAGACCCCACAATTCTTCATTCTGATTTAGGGTATCGTAGTTCCCTGGTTATGTCCACTTCCTAGGGCCCCTCATAGAATTGTCACCTATCAAACAGTCTGTTGGCGTAACAATTAGCACCTCTAGAGTGTGAGTTGGTACATACAACTATGCACAGTGCGTAATGATTGCTCTTCAAATTAGGAGGGGAAGCTCCCTCGTTGTGCTGATATGCATAGAAAAATAAAGTATTCTAAATCCTATCTTTTTCGGCTCAAATGGAAGAGGCACAAGGTTAAGAAAACCAAGAACGTTGTAGCTAAGGATTTTCTAGTTTCATAGATCACTAACTACAACTAAACTAAAAGCTTTAATCTGCTAGTTTTAGGATTAGAAATGTAAACAAGAAAAAAACACAACTCAAAGACAATGAACACAACATTTTACCCTGGGAAAACCCTCCTACTTGAGGGAGAAAAAACCCAGCAACAATACTCTCTTTATATATTAGAAGAATAATAGGCCCTAGAAAGGGCGAATATAATACAAGGATCTGCACTTATATCTAGTGCAATTTCATGAATACACTAAGTATTAATTCTTCTCCTTGATGTTGATCTGCTACTTAGGAAACATGACCTACTATTGAAGTTTGAATTTGAGTGAATGAATTGCTTGATTGATTGATTAAATGAGGAGACACCTTCTCCTATTTATACAAGCCTAGGCAAACTCACTCTAGATCCGACCTAGCAATTACAATATATTTGTTTATAAAGAATGAGGTTGACTTTCCTTAGATACATTATATTTAAGGAAAAATATCTCCCAAAGCTACACAACACTAACACTCCCTCTTAGCTAGGGAGGTATTTTCTAGATATCCTCATCATGGAGTCTCTCAACATGACGCCCACAATGGCTACACCCATTTTTGGAAAACCACATATCACTCTCAGAGATGTACAAGAGTTCATCATGGAGTCTCTCAACATGATGTCCAAAATGGCTACACCCATTTGTGGAAAACACATCTTAGTCTCAAAAATGTACAAAGGTTCATCACAGAGTCTCTCAACGTGATGTCATCATGGAGTCTCTCAACATGACATCCATAATGGCTACTCCCATGTGTGAAAGAAACACATCTCAGTCTCAGAGATGTACAAAGGTTCATCACAGAGTCTCTCAACTTGATGTCATCATGGAGTCTCTCAACATGACGTCCACAATGGCTACTCCCATGTGTGGAAGAAACACATCTCAGTCTCAGAGATGAACAAGGGCTTGCACCTCATATTTCTGTGTCATAGAAATATTCACTACAAGGGCTTTCACCTCATATTTCTCTATCTCAGAGAAATATACATTACAACAAATCTTCATGATGATGTGACTCCCTTTGAAGCTCCAAGTACTTGCATCAACCTCATAACCTCCTCGTCCAAGATTTCCTGCAATGCTTGCCTTAGAGGAATTGTTTCCAATGCACACTTCCGACACTACTGACTTGTGAGGTTCAGAACTATCCTTCTCGACCTCATCCTAGATCACCCTATTCTGAATAGGTTTGCGGAGCTCACAATTCTATTCTCGGAAGCTAAAGAGTTCTTCCAAGGACTTTAGCACCTGGCCTTGAAACACTGCAACCCACTTAGCTGACACCTTCACTTCTTCTCAGTGAGTCATAGAACTCCCTCTTGATCCCTGCCTCAGAGATTGCAAAGAAATCCTCTGGAAGTGAGCTCCCCTCCATTGACTGATCTCATAACCTTAATCCTTTTCCTAGAAATTCTCTCAACTCGTGTCTTGAATTCTTGGAATTTAACTCCCTCTGAATGTCATTTCCTCCTTTTTGAAGTAGTTGATCATAATGAAAATCTATATAGGTTCTCTGTTGTTTAGTGTCTTCATCTTTCTCAATTTTCTTTGTTGATGCAAACTCTCCATCCAAGGCTGGCCCAACCTTGTTCCCTCGAGAGATGTCTCCAGTGAAGTTATGTGCCATCAAATCAATCTCATGGCTGCAAGCTAAGTCTTCACGTTTGTTAATTTCTCTAGTTGGCACGACTTCCTCACATAATGCCTCAAGCTCTTCCTCCCTTTGAATTCTTTATGCAATCTCTCTCCATCCTACATTTTAGAGAGATTAATAATAGTTCATAGAATCAAACTACCCTGAAGAGAAATATACAGACCAATGCTAGAAGCATACATGATTCACTATTCCCAATGTTGTTTACATGAATTATTATTAACTACATGATTATTTAAATCCATGATCATTATTCAAAGGTACAAACATAAAATACTTATCTCTATAAAGTTGGTCAATTCTACAGATATCCAGCCAGCAATGCCTTTCCATATTTCGATCTCCATATCTTTCCCTCTACTTATATCTCTGTTGTTTAAAGAGTAAGTAAATCTCCTCGAATGTAGACCTGATATGGTGTGTATATAAAATGACTTCCCATATAGTCGATATCCAAAGTTGATTCCTTGTCTAAAGGCCTGTAAACTCGATGTCCCCATCATAAGCTGCAATAGACACTTCTAGCGCTTCATTCACAGGCCTAGGTTATTTACGATGACGTCCAAGGACATTAATGTGGATATAAATACTAAATGTCTTCCACGATTCCACAGGCTTCATTCAAACTGTCCGCCTCCTACATAATTCTCGTAGCCAACATATACTTATATATCTCTTTTCCGCATCTATCCCTTCAAATGGAAGGTTTGAAACTCAACCAGAAAGTCTTGCCTTACTCAGCAACATTAATGATGGCTCCTCAGAAAATAAATTTTCTGCTCTCAACACCTAACTATGGTAGTGATAGCTACAGACTTAACACCCTAGCAAGAATATCCAATTTCCTCCTATGATAGCTATTGAATACTTAGAAGACTGGTGTCCCTTCTTCGATTCTCATGAAATATGCTAATAAAGCCGTTACATTTGTTGAACCCTTTAAAAATATTGAAAAACCAATAAAGATAGATTGGAACTCCAAAATAATTTTAATACAAAGTCGATGCTTTGTCTTCTTGACTCGTGAAATTATCCATCACCTCCACATCTCACACAAGAGTTTCTAATATATGGCCTTTCAGAGGTGTCACAACTCAAATGGAGGAAATAACAACATACTCTAAAGTCATCTGCTTTAATGAAAATGGCTCTTGGAAATGAAAAATACCACATTCACCTCCACGATATCCTATGGTAGACTTGGAAACGAGCTATATTTGAAACTGTTGCCATTCCTTCACCTCTGATCCATGTCAAACTCTTTAATTGTATACTCCGTTGATAAGCGATGGAACCAATTTTTTTATCATTCTGTAGTTGCTCATTAACTTTGTTGATTTATTTATTTCCACTGAAATTTAGGAAGGGTTACAAAGCTCGAGGGCTTCTACAGGGGCGACACTAACACATTTGACTTCAATTAATTCTGATTCTTCTCTTCACCATAGTTCCCAATAATGTCTTCGTTGCTCTCCTCTTCCCTAGATAAAGTTATTCTCCTTTAGCCTCAAAACTTCTAAAGCCTCTTCCGCAAATTATACATCATTATAATTATCATCATTGTGACATCAATTTTTCACAGGATCTGCTAGAACAAATATATTCTCTTCTAAACGATAAATTTATTTCTGTGAGAGGCTTCTTGATTAGCATAGATATCTAAGCCACAAGCAGAAGTATCTGCTAGCCTCTTGCACACTGATTCTGATTCTCCTTGAATAAGAGAATGCTGAGGAGAATACTGCCACCAAATCAACTATTCTTCAATCTTAATTTGACTTGATTCTTCTGGTATTGCTTTCTACCATATCTGATCAGGTGTTTCTAAACCCGCTCTGATACCATGTTAGTTTTAGGATAAAAAATGTAAACAACCAGAAAACACAACTCAAAGACAATGAACACAACATTTTACCCTAGGAAAACCCTCCTACTCGAGGGAGAAAAAACCCAACAACAATATTCTTTTTATATATTAGAAGAATAACAGGCCCTAGAAAGGGCGAATACAATACAAGGATTTGCACTTATATCTGGTGCAATTTCATGAATACACTAAGTATTGATTCTTCTCCTTGATGCTGATCTATTGCTTAGGAAACATGACATGTTGCTGAAGTTTGAATTTGAGTGAATGAATTGCTTGATTGATTGATTAAATGAGGAGACACCTTCTCCTATTTATACAAGCCCAGGCAAGCTCACTCTAGAGCCGACCTAGCAATTACAATATATTTGTTTATAAAGCATGAGGCCGACCTGCCTTAGATACATTATATTTAAGGAAAATTATCTCTCGAAGCTACAGAACACTAACATAAGCTATCCAATTCTCCTCAAGAAAACAAAGCATGAGCAAAAAGGAGCAGGAATGTTTTTACTATAAACTCCACAATAGGATTTCCAAGGAGGAGGGACCCCTATCCTAGGTGTAGATTGAAATAAAGTCTATTAGGCACAACACTTAAAAATGATAATAATTCTTACCAAATTTCCAAGTAGGAGGAACCTCTATCCAAGGCATAGATTGAAAGAACAACTATAAAACATAACATATGATAGAAAACTAGGACAACAAATTACATTGGCAAGACACACATACAGTAAATGATCAAACTAGCCACTCCATTTAACTAAGATGAAAAAATACCATAATAACAACATTCAGGCAAGGTGGTGCGACCATTTATTATCACAGTAAAAGCTCATGAACAAACATAGAATAGTAATATTTCAGGTAAGGTAGCGCAACATATATTACTATCACATGCAAAAGTTAATTATAAATGAGCAAAGAGCTCTTATTTATAGAAATCAAAGGTGTAGGGAACCCTAAAATCACCTTGAGTCAACTACAGTCTTGCAAGCATGCAAGATTTTATTGCTAAACCCTAAATAAAGGAAACTATACAGTTAACTGGAAAACTACCATTAGTTAATTGAAACAAGACTCAACTGAACTAGACATGTGCAACATGCAAGTCCTTATTGAAATAAAAATAACTGATAACCAACATCAATTAACTACTCCTAACTGAAAGTATAAACTCCTATGAATATATCTCCAAGGATGAGATGTGCGTGCATAAAATCAACAATTAGAACTCAAGACTGAATGTCGAGTTAACTACTGCTCCTGACTCTATCCTCAAAAAAAATTGCAGGTTCCAATTGACGGATCACTCCAGGTCATCACGGTCTAACACCTCGTCCAGGAGCTGCTCGATTGTCTCATCCTCTGGTACTTTGATGTTGTCCATGATGAAAAATTTCCTGTTCAACTCTCTGTCACCATCTTTGAGCACCCTCATGCATTCTCTGACCTCTTCAATTGCCTTTTTAAAACTATTTGTCATCACTGAGATGTGATCCAACTTGGATGCCACATGATCTCCCTCGAGACTATCACGAACCAGCCTATCAAACTCAACTTGTACTACATCAAGTTCAACATATGTGCCATCTTCGAGAAGATAACGACACAAGATATGAGTGACAAAGCTGTTGATGAGTCTAAGAGCTCTAGTAACGTTCTCTTTGAGTGTATTCAACCTGGCAGAGATTCTCTCGTATGTCTCCATCCTGAAGAGGTGTTGTTCTCTCCAAGAAAAAATATTCCTTTTCTCTTCTTCTACTACCATGGCATCATATGTAACTACTAATTGAGATATGAGAATCCGGTCTTTCGCCATGCCTTTAGCCACAATTATCTCAATCTGTTGGATTCCTTGACGAAGTCCAAGCATCGTTCCTCAACTGATATAACTCTACAAGAAGATGTCGACCTATAATAATGAAGTTTTCAACCTAGTTGTCCTAAAGTTTTCCATGATTGACTAACTGATCCAGCTTCTATTGTTCTGCAGGTGTACTTTGTGGAAGAAAAGGTGCTCTGCTCGGATTCCCATGAACGAGATCATAAATATACTAACAAAGTTTCCTAATTTTAGCCTTAAGAAGCACTTTATCTTCTCTGTCCTTCATGACACGCTCTTCAAGATTATTTGTAACAATATTGAGGAGGCTCATGTTCGTTTCTCTAGTTCTCCTACCAATATTTTATTTGACAAAGGTGAAATCACCAACCTCAAATTCATCTAGGCTCTTACCCTCTAGTGGCATAGCAACTTCTATGATGATCTGTACTTCCAGAGTCTTCTCAATGTGCACCTGATTCTTGATTTTCTTGTTCAACCTTCCCTGATAATGGTCACCAAACTCATACAAATCAAGGTGATATGAAGGCTCTCGCCTTTGTCTTCCCAAAGATTTCTCGAGCCAACACAAATGAGCAATATTATCAGCTCGAGGAGAGACTGTTGTTGTTGTTGTATCAACCTGTGGTGGATCAACTGTCTCTAATGCTCCTCGAACTGGTGGTTCCAACTTTGAGTCTATATCAATAGGGGGTGAATGTGGTGAAAATGGAGAACCAGGAGGTGAAAGATGTGGTTCAGCCTGTATAATTGTCTCTACTAGAACCACAAACACCCTTTCTACCTATTTCTATTTTTGTTTTCCAATACCTCTCCCCTTTGTGTTTATGTTGATTCTAACACCTTCAAGCAACTTCAAGATAACCTTAAGTTGAGGCCTTGACCTTAAGGTAGAAGGAGGTGAAGAAAACACTACTGGTGGCTCTGTGATTGAAACTGTCTTACACATTCTCTTACTCTCCAAGAATTTCCTGTTGGTTTTGATATTTTATTTTCAAACATCCTCAATGGAAGTACTCTCCCTGGTGTACCAATCTGGTTGGTGAAGTGGCTGGAAAGCAACTTGATCTTTGACGTATGAACTAAGCAGAACATCTTCGTCATCATTTGAAAAACCCTCAACATCCTCTAATAGGAAATCAACAAGTTGAGCAATAGTAAGTCTGTAGTAGTGATGTCAACGGACTTCAAATTCATCCTCGTAATTATCCCAAAAATCCTCAAGTGTTGGCTTGTGTACAATACTTCACTCCAACCGGGCTGCATAATGACCCAAGAGATCATAGGAATGTCTCTCGATGTGATACTTGAGGTTGAATTTCTCAAGCTCAGTCGTCATGAATGATGTAGAGAAAACCTCGGTCATCATGAATGATGTATAGCATCTACCACAAACCACAAACCATCAAGGGTAACTTAGACCCAAAACATAACTGAGAAGATCAATTAGCAAATCACCAAATAAACTCTCTTTTTCTTCAACAAAATCCATCAATTTACTTGCCATCCACAAGGCTACCAATCATCAATTTCACCAAATCAGTATTCCACACCTTTATCAAATTCAAATACAACTTAACCAACAACAAATTGATTGTACCAAAACAATAACACCATAAGAAATTTTGAACCAACCACATCTTTCACTATTCACCAAATTACCCTTTATTGTAACTTGTTTCAATTAAGGTAAAAGGACTACAAATCATCCATTATGTATTCCAATCTCTTCCAATCCTTAACATGCTTTTGAACATCTTGTTTTGACAGAATAAAAAAAAAAACCACATTAGCAGACCCCAAAACAATCCACATGATCAACTTGCATACCAAGATACCTTGATTCCACTATGTTAGGAAGCATCAAAACATCAAAATCTACAAGTCTTCCTTTCTAAAATTCTCCAAAGCATAATACATCTCAAACAACATCATTAAGGAGGAATCAAAACAAATTCCATCACTCAAATCACTGTTAGAGTAGTTCCACATTATTTTATAGTCAAATCATGAAATTGCTAGTAGGTCACAAAACCCCTAAAACGTGCGGTTCTTCTTCAATTAGTTAGTATCTCCACAAACCCAATACACATTCATAAACCCATTTTGATCTACTTAAACATATCAAAATCTTTGAATAGGTTGCTTTGCAAATTTTACCAGATCATTTGACTATTCCACAGATTAGGGCCCCAAATAGACCAAAAATACAAAGCATCTACCATAATAACTCCAAAACATTAAATAACCTCAAAAAGTCTTAATTCAAGCCACAAAAATCAAGATTCAACCATTTTTAGGGGCTAAAAGGATCTATAAAGTACTGAACAGTAAAACCCTTAATTCTAGGCTCCACAATGCTTAAAGGAATGAGGGTTCATTGAAAAAGAACTTTGCAAACCTAAAATCCACTTGCCACCACTTCAAACAAGTTATATTATGTTTTCCAAAGCTTCTTCGATCATCACCAAGCCCATACACATGTTATTTCTTCATTACCATTCTTGTAACCACCAATTTCCAAGAGGAAAACACAGAATTGCTATTGAGGCAGCATCAAATCTTTCCACCATTGTTTCCGCTACACCTGAACACATTCATAAACTAAAAGGAAACCTAACACAATCCCATTCCACCGATCTAACTAACCTCCATCGGTGGAATGGTGGTACAAATCTTAAAAGACTCTCAAAACCCTATTTTAAGGGTTACAAATAGTTATAAGTAAATAGCCTGCAACCAACCCTTAAATTCTAATTGATCTTCAAAAACCACTTTATTTGAAGTGTTCCAACCTTAATCTATTCAAACCAACAGGAAAATAAGACTTGATGATGTTGTAAAGACCAAAAATATGGAAAAATCACAAAAGAAACGTTGTTTACTAAAAACAGGGTACTCTTACCAAAATTGGTTACAAAACTCAATGACTCCTTTTCCTCACCTTTTACATGCTTTATATTAATGATTACAATAGTTATGCAACTGCCTCTTCAGTTCCCAATTGACCAAACCTTCTATTTTCCCACTTGACTGTTCATATTCTTGTTTTTTTTGCATTTTCCCAATTTGACAACTTTGCAATTTTTGAAAGTTTTGCATTTTTCATCATTTTGACCACCTAGAGACCTATTAATGACTCAATTACATTGAGAATTACCTTTACATGACCCCTTTAATTTTTTTTACAATTGAAAACTCAAATTTTACAATTTTTCCTTTTGAAGGCATTCAGTGAATAAGGTGCTCCTACAACATACAACCAACCTACAAAAAATTTCCAAGTCCCTTTGGAAACATGTGGTATCAACCTTGCTTGTTCTTTCACCTGCATATCAACTTCAAATTTATCTTGAACTTCTTCTTCTTCCCTTCTCTTGAATTTTTTCTCTTGTCTTTGTCTTGGTTCCATCCTTTGTCTTTAGCTTTGTCTTCATCTATCTTCACTTGTCTTTTCTTTTCCTTTTGCCATGATCTCTTTCTTTGCCCATTAGGTACATAATAATTCTTCTCATTCAAAAGGACATAGGATTGCCCTTTCACAATACTCATCATTCCACTAACTCTTTCTCTACCAAAGGACACATGATTGTCCTTTCTCATTTCCTTTTTCCAAGCAATATTTCCACTTTTTCCACAATTCATCCTTGAATTTCTCTAACAAATAATCTTTTCATCTACTCCGATCAGTGGAGTACTCTCAAATTGACTTACTACTCTTCAAATGGCTGCAAACTCAAGTGCTTCTTCAAACAGGTATCCATCTCCCTCACTACTTCACCATACCAACTCAACAAACCATCCAACTTATCCAACAGTAGATCCTGGAAGATGCTTCACTCTCTCTATGCACCTTCTACCCAGCCTAATCTCCATTGGAGGATGGTGGACATAGACCTCAGCTTGTTTTCCAACCCACAACTTCTCAAAACTCTTCCTCTCTGCAACTTATATGGATCAAGCACCTGCAACACCTCAACCAACCAGATCAACTAGCTTTGATACCAATTGATGTAGAGCATCTACCACAAACCATCAAGGGTAACTCAAACCCAAAACATAACTAGAAGATCAATTAGAAAATCACCAAATAAACTCTCTTTTTCTTCAACAAAATCCATCAATTTACTTGCCATCCATAAGGCTACCAATCATCAATTTCACCAAATCAATATTTCACACATTTATCAAATTCAAATACAACTTAACCAACAAAAAATTGACTGTACCAAAACAATAACACCATTAGAAATTCTGAACCAACCACATCTTTCACTATTCACCAAATTACCCTTCATTGTAACTTATTTCAATTAAGGAAAAAGGACTACAAATCATCCATTATGTATTCCAAGCTCTACCAATCCTTAACATGTTTTTGAACATCTTATTTTGATAGAATAAAAAACAAAACCACATTAGAAGACCCCAAAACAATCCACATGATCAACTTGCATACCAAGATACCTTGATTCCACTATGTTAGGAAGCATCAAAACATCAAAACCTACAAATATTCCTTTCTAAACTTCTCCAAATCCTAAGACATCTCAAACAACATCATTAAGGAAGAATCAAACCAAATTCCATCACTCAAATCACTGTTAGAACAATTCCACATTATTTGCAGTCAAATCCCTTAAAATTGCTAGTAGGTCACCAAACCCCTAAAATGGGTGGTTTGTTCTTCAATCAGCTAGTATCTCCACAAACCCAATACACATTCAAACCCATTTTGATCTACTTAAACATATTAAAAGCTTTGAATAGGTTGCTTTGCAAATTTTACAGATCATTTGATTCCATGGATTAGTGCCCCAAATAGGCCAAAAATACAAAGCAACTACCATAATAACAACTCCAAAACATTAAATAAACTCAAACAGTATTAATTCAAGTCACAAAACTCAAGATTCAACCATTTTTAGGGGCTAAAAGGCTCTATAAAGCACTGAACAGTAAAACCCTTAATTCTAGGCTCCATAATGCTTAAAGGAATGAGGGTTTGTTGAAAAAGAACTTTGCAAACCTCAAATCCACTTGCCACCACTTCAAACAGGTTATTGTTGTCACCTAGAATCGCACCCTGTGCAAAGTTTACAAAAAACTGAGCATTCTAGAGCAACATGGGATCATCTCAAGGCTGTGGGTCACCTATAACTGAAATGAACCTCCGGAGAAGGCCGACTTCCTTTGGGTATCACCTAAACTATTGATTCTTTGAGAGAAAAGAGGAAGAAGATGCATAAATTAAAAGACCACACTAGGATGATACACCGAATGATGAGAAATCATGAAATGAACACAAAAAGAACATACACTTGAAAGCCTAATTGCTATTCTCAGAACAACATCTTTCAGATTTAATGCTTGTCTTTCTAACAGGTTCAGTCTACATACGCATCTCGGGAGGGAAAGATTGATTTTTCACAACTCTAAGATATGAATACAGTATTATGGAAAACATAGTTAGAGACTTGCAAGCTCAAAAAGAAAGATACAGAAATGAGAATCATGCAAACATGAAGACAAACTTCCAAGGTAAACTCTGTGTTATATTCAAGATTCCAGCTGAGTTACAGAAAACATACATTGAATGAGAAAGGATTGATTGAAAATCACTAACTCTTCAGAGTGTGCAATCATAACTTCTTACAAAAAAGGCAAAAATGCCTTATATACAAACTGATATGTCGGCCCCTTAGGGCTTACAAAAAATATCTTGATTCGGGATAGATTTTCCCCTTAGATCTTTTGCTGAGTTAATGCTGGGGATCCTGTGTGTCCCTATTGTTGGTGTCGGTCTGAAACATTTTCGAAGAAGTCCTCTTCAGATATTCTTTCAGCTACCACATTTATTTGATCCATCATGTCCAGTTGAGCTACTTCGGCCGCACCATGAATGCTCTGATCCTGCAATAGATACACGTTTCCCTTCATCCTATCGACGCTCTTTGGACTGCCACGGTTTACCCTTAGATCTCTCTGATTGGCCGAGTGAAAACTACGCAGCCCTGCAGCTGGTCAAAAGTCCCTTGAATGGATTTGCATCTCGGCAAGACACTGAAAGTGTCTTGCCGATGCAATCAAGTGTCTCTACAGCCCTTAAGAGTTACCTTTTCATTCGGTATATCCATCACTATTAGCCAGAGACTATACATTCAGGAAGAGGTTGTGCCGAAGGCACTTCAGCTTTGGGGATCACACGCCTCGTTTCATTTCAGCAAGACTCCTAGCGAGACTCCCTTGCAGTCGGCGAGACACTACGTAGAACTTCCCCTCCTCCTGGAGAATTCCTTTTGTTCTCAAAGTTTTTCCGCTCGACAAGATCCACGCCGATCGGGAAGAAGTCTTCCTGAGCTCCCTGTGCTATGCCGAAGGCTCCTCTGTTGTCAGTGAGACCTCACCTTATCGCTGGGACATCTCGGCGAAAGTTTTCATTACACTGAGGACTCTTTGAATCGGGGTGACATTTCCATCTCGACAAGACATTTCATCGAGAACCTTTCCTTGGCCGAAACTGCTTTTTCCATTTTGGGGCTCCACTGCTCAGCGAGACTCTTGCTGATAACAACCCTTATACCGCTAGGACCTCCCATTGTCGGCATAACCTCTAGGCGACGTCATCAGTTGGCGAGCCCTTCATGTTTTGATGGGGTCTCCTTGTAGTCGGCAAGACCGTCTCTGTTCGCCTAGACACTATATTGAAGCTCTATGACTCTTTTCGAGCTCCATCGTTTGCCTCAATCTCACTCTTTTCCCCCTAGGCTCGAGCTCCTTTGGCTTTCGGTGAGATCTTACCAAGTCGGCAAGACCTCCCGCCGATGGCTTTATCTTATGGAGAACTCTTTATTTCGTGGCTAGCTTCTCCTGCTTCACTGAGACCTATGCTGAGACCAGCATCCTCCACCGGCCTCCATTTGCTGTTGACGAGACATCTCTACCTCGGCGAGACTCTATGTCGAGCTCCATGACCCTTGGCAAAGTCATTTATAATTGGCGAGACTCCCGCCGATAGGAAGATATCGAGGCCTCTATCTTTTGTACCGGGGAGACCTTGAGACCTCGGTGAAACTTAATGCGTTCACTGAAACCCATTGTCGAAGAAAATAACCTCCACTGAACAAAAAACCTTTAGTCGCTGAGACCCATGCTTTATCCTGCCGACAAGCCCATCCGTTTTCTATCGTTGTGAGATTCTACTATCGGCAAGACATTATACAGAATGCACCCTGTTATTCTGAAATACCTTGCTTGCTCACGGGTCACTGAGACCCAATGCATCTCCCACCGATGAGTCTATCTGTTACAAGTATGTCACTGTAGCTTTCACCCATCGGAGAGACCTCTCATAGACTATATCTACTATGCCGAAAGGCCTCATACATTGAGATTCGCCGAGACAAGGCAATTGCTACGCCGACAAGGATCCTTCATTGTTTCCCATCGGCGAGACTAAAATGAACTCATGCCGAAGATGACCACCTTGCGCACTGTCGGTAAGACAAAGAGAAGTCGCCGTGACATCCCTGCGAAAACCTAAATTCCTGCCGATATGATATATTCTGCTCCTCCAGTCAGCGAAACAAGAAGATTTCACTGGGACTCTATGCCGATAGAATAAGGCTCCGCCAATGAATCACCATATACCTAGTCGGGGAGAGATGATAAAAACGGTAAGACGCAACCCCGACGGTGAAAACATATGCTGATAGAAACCCCACAGTCACCAAAACAAACGAAGTGTCCCACCGAATGAAGTATATAGAAGCCTTTTGATCACTGTGACATTGGATGAGTCCTGCCGATAGGCAACACAGACTCATCCGATGCAGAAAACGTAACCTGAGTCGAGGAAACATTCACGGACCTATGCCGATAGGAACCAGGATACTAAGAATGCAAAAACTAAGGGAACAACCAATGCAACATGGTAAAAATGTGGGGAGAAATTTTCCAAGAGGGAACCTAGCATGAAAAACCTTCGATGAAGAGATCCCATTTGACCCTTATGACACCTGCAACATAGATGCTTGCCTGATTGAGCCTAAGGGTGTAAACCAGGTAAAAGTTATATTATTTCTTCCAAAGCTTATTCAATCATCACCAAGCCCATACACATGTTGTTTCTTCATTACCATGCTTGTAACCACCAATTTCCAAGAGGAAAACATAGAATTGCTATTGAGGCAGCATAAAAATTTTCCACCATTGCTTCCCCTACACCTGCACACATTCATAAACTAAAAAGCAGCCTAACACAATCCCATTCCACCAATCTAGCTAACCTTCATCAGTGGAATGGTGGTACAAAGCTTAAAAGACTCTCAAAACCCTGTTTTAAGGGTTACAAACAGTTATAAGTAAATAGCCTACAACCAACCCTTAAATCTAATTGATCTTCACAAACCACTTTATTTGAAGTGTCCCAACCTTAATCTATTCAAACCAACAGGAAAACAAGACTTGGTGATGTTGTAGAGACCAAAAAGATGGAAAAATCACAAAAGAAACGTTGTTTACTGAAAATAGGGTACTCTTATTTACCAAAATTGGTTACAAAACTCATTGACTCATTTTCCTTGCCTTTTACATGCTTTATATTAATGATTACAATAGCTATGCAACTACCTCTTTAGTTCCAAATCAACCAAATCTTTTATTTTCCCACTTGAATCTTCATATTCTTGCTTTTTTTGCATTTTCCCAATGACGACTTTGCAATTTTTGCAAGTTTCACATTTTTAATCATTTTGACCACCTAGAGACCTATTAATGACTCAATTACATTGAAAATGACCTTTACATGACCCCTTTACATTGTTTTACAATTGAAAACTCAAATTTTACAATTTTTCATTTTGAAGGCATTCAATGAACAAGGTGCTCCTGCACTAATGAACTTGCAATCAGCGGTAGTCCTGCATGTGAAAATACCCCATCCGAAAGGAAAGGTAACTGATGTCTTATGGTGACTGCAAAGAAAAGAGTGAACATATTGAGCTTGTCTGAGAAACTCCATGAAAAGGACTTTGTCAGACGGGTACCTCGATAGTATCAGAGGTTCTCCAATGTAACCGTACACTCAGATATATGTGAAAGTGGGGAATTGAATAAACCAATCCGCCCAACTCTCCATTGCTGATTTTTCCTCTGGTGAAATCCTGATGTGCCTTTCGTTGTCGAGATCCTTGATTGTCTTCATGAAAATGTGATCATTCACCACCCTGAGATCCTGTTTAGCTTTTGAGAACTCCAATTGAGAGTAATATTCATGAATGTGTTGAACACCAAGAGTCTCATTGGACTTCAAGTGTCTAAAACTGCCTTGAGATGCAATCAAGTAGACCAAGTAAGACACCATGTGAAACTCGTGGATTTTGAGGAATCCAGTAATCTATTGGTGAAGGCACTTGCTTATCAACATGGCCCGGTCAAAGTGCTTTGTACCGTCGAGGATCCTAGAAATGACATAGAACATCCACGATTGAAAAATATTAGCTTCCTCATGACCTATAACCCGATTGAGTAGAGTTATCAAAATAGCAACTTCATCCTTGAACTCTCTGCGACCAACCTTCTTAGGCATGTTGGTCTTCCATATTTTCAACCATCTCTGAGAAAATTTCCTTGTGATCTCCCCTAGTCTTCATACCATATCTTATCACAAGTCTTAATGACTACAGTGAAATTGTTTGAACGAGGAGGAATGGCAAAGCACTTTCCATGTCCCTCGGCTTAAGGCTGTAGATGACTCTCCCATCAGCTAATCTTATTTTTCATGTAGATGATTCGTAGTGCTTGATGCAAGCAAGAACAAACTCGAGATTGAAAGTTGTGATAGGAATAGACGTCGCTGCCAACAACCCAGAATGCTCAAGATTCTTCAATGTATTGTTGCTAATTCCTTCCAACGTGTTCAGATTGACCACTGGATAGACACAACCCAAGTTTGTGTCCTAGGTTTTCAAAAAGTCATGCATTAAGACCGATTTGGTCTTATAATCTATGGGGTTGAACTACATTTGGAAAATCTAGATTATTGACTGTAAAGTCAGGTATGTTTGGACAACTTTCAGAAAAGCCTGGAAAAAGCTCTGGATGAGGCTAAAAATAGCTGGTTGCGGGAAAAAAATTTGGAATTTTTCTGAAACGTGGGTTTTGTAGAGAATTGAAATCTAAGCAAACCTAGATTGTCAAAAATTTGAAAAAGTGAGTTTTAGCTAGGCATGCAAAGGCTTTTTAGTCGAGAAAAAGCAGGGATTCTAGAACTTCCTAGGGCAATTTTTCTCAAGAAAATATGGAACATGGGTTTTGTAGTCAATGGAATTCTAAAGCAACCTAGATAATTCAAATTTTGGAAAATATGTGTTTTTGACCCACATGCAAAGGAATTCTTGAAAAAAAGCACAGTGCTTTTAGAATAAAAGCAGTGGGGCAATTTTCTCGAAAAAATCTAAGACATGGGTTTTGTTGCTGTTGCTGAAATATGTGAACCCAGATAATTAGATTCTGAAAATTCTGCCATTTTCTTTGACATGCGAGAGAAAACCTAAGACAATAATAGAATAATTTTAGACAAAAGATAGAAGTTTTTTTATTCTACCTCAAATACTTGAACTAGATTTGATGAAGTTTGCATGCTCTAAAAAATTGAGGTCTGGAAAATTAATCTTCTAAACAATCTGGACCTGGCACTAAAAAATTGAAATCGAAGCACCTTCAGATCTTTTGTTGCTCAAGAAAATCACCTTTGCTTGAACCTGTTATGAGAGTAATGACACCAATAATGACTTAAATAAATAAATTCAAGTATAAAATCATCCCATTTGCTTGAAAATCAAGCACCACCCTCATTAGACCTCTTGAAATGTACAACTTTATCCGATTGGACCTCAAAATAGTTAATTGAATAAACCCTAAATAGGGTGCCAACTTTGATACTTTCAGTTAACTCTGCATGCAAAACAAATTGCCCCTCTTGCAAGCAAATTTTAGTTTAGTTGAAGTCAAATTAAATAATATTTAAGTTCAGTTGAAAAACTCCACCATTATAGGGCGCTTATTCATCCTCAGTTCAAAAGTCAAACCTTTGAATCAAGGTGTCACTTTCCAGACAACCAATTTTATGAAAATTTGGATTTTCAAAGCTCACCAGAGCTCATGTTCAACCATTGATTCTGATTGACTGACATGCCCAATTGACTAGCTGACAATTTTGTTGAAGAGCAAGATCAAAACTGAAAAAACACTCCTTGAGACTGCAATCCATAATTCTAATGTTTGGGGCTTCAAAAATCAAAACTCTAGTGAACATTTGTGCTTTGCCTCCAAACTTGAAGTAAAATTTCATCACTTT